>CAUYON010044173.1:0-41315 GCA_963573935.1 Arctocebus calabarensis
TACATATACCAAAATTTATTAATCCATTCATGGGTCAATGGCCACTTACGCTTCTTCCATGACTTGGAAATTATGAATTGAGTGGTCTATTTTTTAGAGAAGGAGTCTTGCTTTGCTCAGGCTGGTCTCAATCTTGTGAGCTCAGGTTATCCACCCATCTTGACCTTGCACAGTGCTAGGGTTACAGTCCTGAGCCACTGGGCACCCCCTAGGTGCCCTCTATTATTAAGGAATATCTTTGATGTTGGTTTTGAGAACTTTCATACATTCTCCCATTTATAATCTCTTTAAGTGAAACATTAAAAGTAGAAGAAAACATATTGACTAATAATGATATTTAACTCTAGTCTTTATATTTTACAATAAAGAAGACTTATGAAGGTGAAGAGTAAATGCAGCTGTAAATAAAATACAATATGAAAAAATTATTTTTTAAATGAGATATTAATTTGTGTTGCAAAAACTAATCTCAGCTCTATGTCGGAATTTATAAGAATTTCTAGTAAAGTTTGCCATCATATCAATGTTTTGTGTTTGACAAAATTTAAGTCAAGGGCTTCAATTTCAAGTCAATATTTTACTGTGTACTAAACAGTATTTACTTTCTCATAAGTATTAAATATTAGATATACATATCTTTTTAGGATAGACCCCGTCCAGTCTTTCTTCAGGGAATGTAATATACACAGTTTATAACAATGTCTACATTTGTATTTTCAGATGACACCAGACAATCTAAGGGATCTTCACTGGACAAGAAATTTCATTTTGTTTACTTTCTATCTTTGTAGAATTTAACAGAAATCTGTTAATGATGATATGATGATGATAATGATGATGACTAGAGTGATGGTAAGAATAACAATTAAACATATTACCTCCTTGCTTTTGCTAATGACACTGTTAGCATTTTACATTGAGCTACTTATCCCCAACCCCCCAAACTGTGTCTTGCCCGTTTAATTAATGACATATGTTAACTTTTAAGAGAAATTAACCTTTTCCTGGATTACAAGGGAATGTGAGAAATCCAGGTCTATCTTATGTTAAAGCCGGTGTGCTCAACTATATCAGAATTCCAAATACCAAAATTGAGATTTTCGGTTTTGAGAGCACTGAAGATCATGTCCTGTTACATATTTATTTCTTTTATTATTTCTTTGTACTCTCCCAAGTTTTCTTTCCTAGGATGTTGCCCATTTCTGACAGTTTGCTGCCAAGAATGAATCAAAGCCTACCAAACATGATTCAGTTTCTGGATTTGGGGGCTTAGAAATAAAAAATTAAGTAGATTCTAGCTATCATTCATGGTGGCCCAGATGTTTCCTCAGTGGTTCCCCATGATGTTACCACCAGTGCCGCAGGCTCATTAGGCAGCCGGCTGCTGTCAACTGACCATTGATCTTGTTTAACATCAGAGTCTCTGTGTTCTTTTGAGGCATCCAAGTTAACATGTTGCTAGAACAGGATTGTATATATTTTTAAATTGTATCATAGCTGTGTACAATAATTCAATCATGGGGTACAGTGTGCAGGTTTCACATACAATCTGAGATATTCTCATCAACCTGATTGACATAACATTCATGTGGGATTAACATTTCAACTTTGCCAAGTAGTCTAATTGAAAAGAAAAATGAAAACGATGCAGCTATACATTTCTTCTCTTCAATAAGTCAGAAAAATAGAAGCACAAGCATCCATCCTTCCTCATATGACAGATAAATCATGAGGAAGTAATAGTGACATCTAAGATCCAATGAGATGAACGTGTGCCAGGGACTGTGCCTCACGCTTTATATTCACTATAGCAACCCTGTGAGGTAGGAGCTATTATGAACCTCATTTCAAAGAGGAGACAGCTGAGTCTTAAGGAAATACATAACATTTCCAATGACACTCAGCTAGTAAGTGAGAGCTGAGAGACCAACAAAATTTACTTAACCATGCTCTTAATCATTATGTAATACCTCTTCTCTGCTGAAATGATGGTTTCATGATCTCAGTTTAAATTTTGGAAATCACTATCTCTGCCAATATAAAACGATTCTCTTTGGTTACATTAGTGGAGACCACATCATTGGTCAAAACCATGGTATCGACTGTCCATGGTTTGAGAACCGGCTGAGTGACTAGGAAGACGCAAGGCCAACTCATATGCACATCAAAACAAATAAAATATTTGTTGTTTTAATCACACATGGATTATATAATATTTGATATAATCAAAACCACAAATAAAACATCATTATGAATTATAAAAAAACTTGATGAATATCCATGAGCCAAACACAATATGTAAGAAAACTTTACTAACATGGTTGGGCATTTATATTCTTGTCATTTTTTTTTTTTAATCTCTTTGTATTCCTCTTAGTCTTTTCTTGTGTTTTTTTTGGATGGGTTTGAACCTGCTACCTCTGGCATATTGGGCCTATGTCCTACTCCTTTGAGCCACAGGTGCCATATTCTTGGTCTTTTCTTACTCAATTATTTTGAATTGTATGCTTATTGCTTCTTCTTTAGGAAAACAAAAGTTTCCTCAAAGGTGCTTTCATCATGTTTTATGATACCATGTTCTTTAAAGGTGAAGTGGGGTGTAGCCTGCTTGCACTCCATGCTACGTTTATAAGTTTTTTTTCACATATTGCATGTGCTTGCATTCATTAATTATCAGTGCTGTAAAATAGTCCATTTGTGACTGTATTTCATTTATCTAATTTCCCCTTAAACATTTGCACCATTACCAGATTTTTTAAGACAGTCAGTGCTGCTATGAACATTCTTTCCCATGCCTCATGATGTACGTAGCATGGGATATGGTATTTTCCCAAATGATTTTAGCTGTGATTATACATGAATTCTCAAAAATTCACATCTCTTTAATACTTGATACTATGAGATTTCAACACTTTTGATAATTTTAGTGTAAAATATTATACAGTAGATGTTTTAAATCCCTAATTAATAATTTTGAGCATTTTTATTATTTTTACATGCACACTTTTCTCATATTGAATTTTAAAGATCTGATATTTTTAATATCAATGCAATTAAATATACTAATATTTTTAAATGAAAGATTTTAGTTTTTCTTAATTTGAGGTCATAAGGAAACTTCTATATATATTTTTAAGTGTTTTATATGTTTTACTTTTACATTTAATTCTCAAATTACCAGAGCTTAGTTTTTGGATGAAAATGCTAATTTTCAAGGCAGATATCCCCTTTTGTGGTGATTTTTTTTCCTTCTAAGTTTGTTGGAACTACTTATAATCATATGATTGTCTTAACATTTTTGTTATACTCATATCTGAAATTAATGATTAATTTTTAATGTTCATAGGTGTATTTAAGCCTTTACTTATTTCTGAATTTGTTTGGAAAATTTTACATAGCTAAGACTTTGAGCAAAATTTTTAATTTTGCCGAATTTGCTCATGGTATCTTCTCTTAACTTTCTATTAGACTCGGAGTCATGCCCTTATTTTCATTCTTAATACATTTTTTGTCATATCATTGTTATTCATCCATCTTCCCAGATATTGTCCTTCAATATAAAAATTTTATTCTTATTATTTTCTACAGCTTGATCATCAATATGCCAATGTCATGCTTACCATTTCACCTTGAATCTTAACCTTTCTTGTGAAATCATCTTATTTTTTCCTGAAACATATTCTTTAATCCTTTTTTAGTATAACATTCTTGGTAGTAGACTTTCAGTTTTGATATATCTGAAAAATTTTAAAGCCCATTGTTGACGGATAATTTTTCTGAGCACACAGTTCTAAGTTGACAGCTACTTTTGTTCAGCATTCTGAAGACTTAGCATCCATGCTATGTGCCTGTACCACTGATACTTGTGGAATACTATTTTTCCTGAGTTTTGGAAAATTCTCAGCCACTAAATCTTGAAATATTTGCTCATTCACTGTTATTTCTATTCTAGTCTGCCTCAACAATGACTATTCTGTTATTTAATTTCATTAACATATTTTATTGTAAAAGTTATATTTGGTTGTTTTCAAACTTCTAGTCAATTTGTATAGTGGGTTAGTTCTTATTTATTTATTATCCTTTTTTTTTTTTTCCAGTTTTGGCCAGGGCCGGGCTTGAACTCACAACCCCTGGTATATGGGGCTGACACCCTACTCCTTGAGCCACAGGCACCGCCCTTATTTATTTATTATCATATTATCATTTTCTTTGAATATTTTGTGTATAGTTACTTTATAATCCATATGTGAAAATTATATTAACTTTTAGGAGTATAAATGTAGTATTTTCCTTCTTTGATAGCTACTCTTTGTAATATTTGAATGATGATGTTTGAATTTTATTTCATATATAGTTAATGTCAACCTTAGGGGATCTAGAGCCCTGTATTCAGGATCTTTCCTCCCTTCCACATAATTTTAACACAAAGGGTAAAAGCAGAATCACTTAAATTGTAAATGTTACCTGATTCCTAATTTTACTAGTGATTCAAATGATACAAGGAGTATCATGCAGAGAATTTGCATTTCTTTCCAGAAATGTATAAGTATGGCAGACATAAGTTCCATATTACCTTTTTTATTTTTTTGCAATAGACTTGTTTGATTTCCGATTAACAAAGGGTGAATCTAAAAAAAAATTTAAAAATAAATCATTCTTAGAGAAAGCTGATTCACTCTGCAGGTTTGCCAGTCTTCTACTCAATTACACAGGTAGAAAATACTGACTTTCCTCATTCTTGAGACAGCCACGCTGCATAAACAGAGAGATTCTAGGTTTACTTATAATAAGTCATCCCAATAGACTAGGGATACCCTGACGGATTAGAGTTTTTGGATTTCTGTCTTTTGTTTGTTTTGTTCTATGACAGGGGCTCTGCCTTATCTTTCTGCTAGCAAACACCATGTTCACAAGGAATCCAGGCCCAGGTCATTCGTCTCCTTTAGGAAATGCCCCCACTAAAACAAGTGAGCCTCAGGCCTCTCTTTTTGGAGCTGTGTTTGGATTTACTCAGAATGTCTTGCTGCTGGTTGAAAGTTGAGACTCTTGGCTGTAATACTGATTGCTTTTAAGCCCGGTCTCTTCACCTGGGTGCATCCTATTCACAGCTTGTTTTTAGCAAAGATTTTCTTCCTTGTTGGGAGAGTTGGGGGTACGTTCTTTTAATTCATCCCAATTCATACTAGGCCAGTCATAATTATGGCATGTTTTATGATGAGCACAACAATTTTATAACAGTAGAGCTTCCCAAATGTATCTAGGTTCTTTTTTTTTTTGAAACAGTCTCTCTTTGTGACCCTCAGTAGAGTGCCGTGGTGTCACAGTGCACAGAAACCTCAAACTCCTGGTCTTAAGTGATTCTCTTGCCTCGGCCTGCTCAGTAGCTGGGACTACAGGTGCCCACCACAACGCCCAGCTATGTTTTTAGAGATAGCGATCTCTCTTGCTCAGGCTGGTTAGGAACCTGTGAGCTCAGGCAATCCACCTGCCTCGGCTTCCCAGAGTGCTGGGAATACAGGTGTGAGCCACCATGTCCGGCCGAGTATCTAGGTTCTTGATGAAAGCTAATGTTGAAAATATAAGTTTATATTAATTAAGGGTGTGATCTATATATGGAGTCATGTCATATTTAAATTGTCTTCAGAAGTGAACATTACCAGCCTTTGGCCGTTTAACTTCACATTCTCTCAGGCCTTTGCTCAAGTAGCCTCGGTGACTGAGGGTTGTTTGTGTGCCACTGAACCGTCGCAGTGCTAAACTCCACCACCTGAGCTCATGCGGCAGCTTCTGATGGTCGACTCGGGTTACGTTTGATCACCAGTAACAGCTGAGACTGATCTACTGTGAGGAATGAGATGAGAACGCAGGAGCTTGCCTGGCAGCTGTGGGACGTGATCAGACAGCACAGGGCATCGCTCCGTTAGCAGACTGCTGAGTCAACACGGACCCTGCAGTCCATGGCTGCAGGGGAGCTACCTCTGCTGCAAATCATAGTAATAACCAAACCCCGGCACCAGCAGCTTCTGGGAGGTACAAAATCACTGCCTCAGGACAGATTTAGTGTGGACACAGCACTTACCAAGCAACTTTCCTCCTCGATTCTCCTTTAAAAATAACGGTATTGTTATCAGTATACACTACTTGGGGAGTCAAGCTTTTTTCTTTAATAGCACTTAAATCCCTCTCAACATAATGTACACTATTGATAAGAAAACAATGAAGCTGTAATTCATAATAGTGGATTTCAATGAATTTTTAAAAAGCATAACTAATGTAGCTTTGAGGTGACATTTCTCAGGAAGTGTGCCATGTACGCTTCCATGTAAAAATCATAGATAATACCTACCAAAATCACCTCGTAGAGTGATTCGAAAACATCCTCCTTTCTGGCTATGATTTTAAAAAGTTGGTAGTAGATACTTTGTTTTGTGTCATGATTATAGTTCAGTGGTTGAAACTTAACACACTGCTCCCCATGCTGTAAACCAGACACCAGGGCTGCTGCTTTAGTGTCTACGGTGTGTGGATGAAACACGTGTTTCTCAACAGCTGTGGCCCCCAAGCTGCCCACATCCCACACAGAACCTGCAACCATCCCAGAATACGGCCTGAGCCTTGTTACCGCACAACCTGTCTGAATTTCAGATAAATCACAGGTGTCTGCTAAATAATTGCTGCTGGTTTTAATTAAAACTAGATTGCAACTCTCAAAGTCAATTAATATCTCCATTGTTGGCCTTCATTTTCTCGGTGAATAGCTTCTAATGAAGCATGACAATTTTTAGGTGTATCTTGTAAGTTTTATTTCAAAGAGAGGCACTTATGCTATTTTAATATTTAAAATGTCATGAAGTTTCAATGTGCGTTCTGACAAATAGATGATGGAAGTGGAAGATGTGATTTTTTTATGTTCTCTGAAAGAATTTTTTACTTTCTATTATTCCTACTACTGGATAATAATGTCCTTGGAATTCTTTACTGAGGAAATGATTCAAACAAATGTCTGTTTGTCAAGGACAGAGAATGCCATTTTGCAAAGGACAAAAGCAATTCATAATATTATACAAGATTTTGATGCCTTTGTATTTTTTCTGTAAGCCCCCAATTTCAAGTGTATTTAGAAAATTGAGCAAGCAGCTTACATATCATTCCCTTCAGACATGGTGGTGATATGAAGTAAGGATTTTATCAACCCTGAAAAAGTTTTGAAAAACTACCAATGGAGTGGAAGAGAATGATTCTTCTTAGTATTTGCATTTATCATTTCATGAGTATTATTCCATAAACAACTGTTAGCTACATGCATTTCTGTAACTTTTCCAAAAAACTTATTATAAGAGGAAAAAAGGGCCACAGAGCAATGAAAATATTAGCACTTTCTATTACCCTTTTATATTTTAAGTTAATACTTGTCTATGAGTTAAACTATTTTTTAGTCACCTCCCTGATAATATCTGAGATACTGATAAACACATGCAATGCATTTGTGGGGAGTTGTAATGCGCAATCTCTTATAAGTTATTTCTTTGTCCCGGGCATGGAACTTAATTTAGGAACAGTAGAAGAAGGAAGAAAATCTTGTTGGCCATTAGGGGAACCTACTTCATGCTGGGAGAAGGTCTCATAGATTGCAATGAATTTGTGACTTTATTTTTTTGTCTTCTAGGAGAACAATTAGTTAAGTAAATTAATAGGGCTTCTCCTGAAAGTGAGTGTGTAGCTACTGGACACTGCTGCCTGCACCAGGAGCCCTGTGGAGCTGAAGAGCACCAGCCTCAGCAGGACTGAGTCCCAGTTCCCACATTTGCAAACCTAGGTCAGTTTCTAGCTTTTTCAGTTTTTTTTTTTGTAGAGACAGAGTCTCACTTTATCACCCTTGGTAGAGTGCCATGTTATCACACAGCTTGCAGCAACCTCCAACTCCTGGGCTTAGGTGATTCTCTAGCCTCAGCCTCCCCAGTAGCTGGCACTACA
Source organism: Arctocebus calabarensis (assembly GCA_963573935.1). Classification (NCBI taxonomy): domain Eukaryota; kingdom Metazoa; phylum Chordata; class Mammalia; order Primates; family Lorisidae; genus Arctocebus; species Arctocebus calabarensis. The sequence goes on from CAUYON010044173.1 coordinate 7,975, forward strand.
GGCGCCCGCCACAATGCCCGGCTATTTTTTGTTGTTGTTGTTGCAGTTCAGCTGGGGCTGGGTTTGAACCTGCCACCCTCGGTATATGGGGCTGGGGCCTTACTGACTGAGCCACAGGTGCCACCCTAGGTCAGTTTCTTAATCTCTTTCTTCAGGGCAATTCCTGAGCCTACATAATTGCTACCAGTTCAAGTGAAGTGGTCATGAGCCTTACATGACATAATGTGTTTATCAGGTCTAACACAGAGTTAGCATGTAAGTAAACACAATGAATGGTAGCTAGCAGTATTTTAAAATTTAGGACATATAGCTACAATTAAGAAAAAAAAAAGACCCCAAACCAAAAATAAATTTTCCTGCTAGGTATTATGGGTGGAGGAGACATTGACAGAAGTTCATTATATCCGCAGCATCTTATTCTCGATGTGGGGCCGTATCGTTTCTATACTTGTCCAGTTAAACAATTCCCAAATTCCACCTTCTCCTAAAAGGTACCAATGTGTCCTATCTGGTCTGGAGACATAGTTCATCAGTTCCCAAGGAAAACTGAATTGTATGATGACAGGGATGAAGAACTGTCTCTCCTTTTGCTGTTTGTTTGTTTTTACTTTCTGTTTACGACGACGCCTTGCTCTTTGATCTTGTTAGGCCCCACTTTCCCCCACTACTTTCTCCAAAATTATCTTTGATAGCACCTAATTGGGAAGTATCATCTTAAATAATCCAAACTAAAATATTGATTAAAGTCAGAAAGACCTTTCTCTTAGAAAAGGTGGATCCCTAATCTGTTGTTCTTTTACATTCTTTTATTTACCTCTGTTGTTTACAATTTCAAAAGTAGTAAGCTGTTTGATAATAACTCACACCTGTTTTTGGTCCCTCTCTGCAGTTATTTTTAGATTTTCCTTAATCTAAGTGAAATCAACACATCTTAGGAAGAAACACATTGTTGGCGGAGGGGGAGTAGCAAAAAAGAGAAAAACACAGGGCGGCACCTGTGGCTCCAAGGGGGTAGGGCACTGGTCCCATATACCACAGGTCGTAGGTTCAAACCCAGCCCCGGTCAGAAAAAAAAAAAAAAAAAAGAGAGAGAGAGAGAAAGAGAAAAACACAAAGTAGGCAAGAATGCAAGTCAAGATATTTGAGTCTAATCTCAGGGCTTTTGCCAGTCAACTTGGTCAAAAATTGTCTTAGAAAAGTCTTAATTTCTTAGATCTAAGTTTGTTTACCCATAAAATAAGAGGGCAGGAAGGAATAATCTCCAACTTCCTTTCTGCTCTACAATTCCATATGCTGTTGCATTTTGGTACAGCCTATTGTGCATCCTACTTATTTAACAGAAAATAGCTGGCATGACGCTTGCGGAGCTTCTTAATAAGTAATAATCAAGACAGACGACTTTGAAGTTCACTACCATGCAATGCTACAGAATTCTACTGTTTAAGATACTAGAATGGAAGATGAGAATTTTGTGAATATTCTAAAAACTCTTAATGGAATGTGGTGAAATAAATTCTATTTTACCACCATGGAAAAGGGACACATTATTTGTAAAGTCAATAGGCAATATGAACACAGAGAATAGTTCTGAAATGAGTTTAATAAATAAGTAATAGGAAATCTGCCCTGGGAACGTGGATACGGTGCAGGGGGAAGCCGCGCAGTGCTGACACCAGGACGGCTCACGGCTTGAAGCAATTGATCAAGACTCAGTGATGTGAAAAGTATCCTCTCTGGGTCTTGTTAAAACAGCATGGTTCTCATTTTTAAAAAATAATTAAGGATCGTTAAAGAATAAACATAAAAATCCACTCACTTTGAATGAAGGACTGATTAGAAATGCAAAGATAAAACCACTTTATGTTTAGATTTTTTTTTTTGAGACTGAGCCTCAAGCTGTCACCCTGGATAGAGTGCTATAGCTTCACAGCTCACAGCAACCTCCAATTCCTGGGCTCAAGCGATTCTCCTGCCTCTGCCTCCCAAGTAGCTGGGACTACAGGCGCCCACCACAACGTCCGGCCATTTTTTGGTTGTAGCCGCCATTATTGTTTGGTGGGCCCAGGCTGGATTCGAACCCGCCAGCTCAGGTAAATGTGGCTGGAGCCTTAGCCTGTTGAGCCACAGGCACCGAGCTGTGTTTAGATTTTTAAATGCTGTAAAACACATGGAAAGGAACTTTTTTTGTCATGTAGGACCTAAGAACTTTGTTTTGGTTTGTCCGAAAGGGAGAGTAAGTGAGCAGAACCAGGCTCCATGTGGGCCCAAGACTGTTATCTAATGACCCTGAATTCAGACACAAAATTTCTAGTGGCTTTGAAAGACTAGATTTTTATGTCCATTCCGACCTGGCTGAGTAGATACATTATAAATACATAAGCCCAGCAGCAAAATGGTGTATTTAAACTATTGATTATCTTTTTGTATTTTGAAAAACTTGAACATTTTCTGTCAAAAAGAATTTTAAAGTCAATGAGAACTAACTTTCTTTTCACATCATAAAAGAAGACAACACTTTTCAGATTAACTTCCAGAGGGTATTAAAAATCCATATTAATGAAAATATGGAAAGAATTTCATTCCATGAACGTTTCAACTCCATTTAAAACCATCTACAATACCATGGCATCTGATTATCACTCCGACAGATCTTTTCTTTCCCCTTAGGAGTTCAAAGCAATTTAGGTAGTTAACTCACTTTGACAAAGAAAACCATTTAAGAGAATAAAAGAAACCGAGGCACACGAACTTAAGAAGTTTGGTCACTATTATACAATCGGCAATGAAGGAATGAAATACCACTTGGTGTAGAAATGAAGTGATGGGGTTCAGTAATATTCTACCACTTAAATTCTGTGCAATCTTAGAAAATCACTTAATGTTTCTGATCCTTGTTAATTCTGTAAAACTGAATAGTCTCTTTGTCAGGATCACTACAAGGTTCAGCGTCATTGAAACAACACACACGTGGTCTTCTAAGTTGTACGAGGCCATCTTGATAAACTATGTTATGTTATTCATCTTCTATTGACATCACTGAAGGAAGATTGACTGTCCATCTGGTTCATGGACCACTTTGTGCCTATTTTATGCATAATAAATGCACATGTATCCATTCTCCACTGCACGCCTTTATGCAAGCAGGACTTGTGTGCATGGTGGGTTAGGATTGTTAGGATGAAGCTGAAAGGGCTCACAAGTTGCCAGGAACAGCGGAGGAGAACACAGTCTAGGGAAGCACAGATGTCACTCGGGAGGCCCACGGACCAGGACCAGCACCGTGGCTGTCGCAGGCGTCAGGGGCATCACTCAGCACACATAGTCAGAGGCGGTGCAAACAGTAAGATCTGGGGGTGCCAAACAAAGGAAGAGCAGAAAGCACCTGAAGCCTTGGGGCTCCAGATGCAAATCCTCAATAGCTTAGAGACCTAATGATATATTTTTATCTTTTTTCTTTTTTTTTTTCTTATTCTTTTTTAGAGACTCTGTCTCTTAAAGAGAGACAGCACTTTATCACCCCCGGTAGAGTGCTGTGGCCTCACTGCTCACAGCAACCTCCAGCCCTTGGGCTTAAGCGATTCTCTTGCCTCAGCCTTCCCAGTATCTGGGACTTAACAGGCGCACGCCACCACGCCCAGCTACCAAACGATACTTTTAATGAATGTTGGCTGCATCGCCCAAGAGTATCTCAGTTCAGTGAAAGGTGTATGATCTGCTGGATATCAGCAACTAAGCATCATAACACCAGTAAAAGATGGAAAAGTTTATTAGATTCCTTCCAGCGACGGATGGTATGGAATCTCTCACTTATTTCTAACTTGGTGATAACATTACATTTTCTATTTTCAATCAAGAGAAGTCAAAGAGAGTGGAGTTAATTAAAACCTAATAAGAACATATTAAAATTTGGTGGTATATTTTCTGAGGACAGATATAAAATATCTTTATATAACAGTGCTTATTAAACGTAGGACTACACAAAGATTTGAAATATTTATCTAACATGCAAGGATGCTGACTCATTTATTTACCCAATCATTCCTTCTGCTGGCAGGCATGGACTGTCTGCTATTTGTTAGTTATGTCCTTAAGATAAATCAGAATTTACAGTATTTTGGCGAGGCACCTTGAGATGTATTTCCCAACTTGGGAAGTTGTTGGAACACTCAAGATGAGTTATTACGGGTGCTTTCGTGCTGGGTATCTCAACAACTGTTTATAGCTTTTAATTCCTTAGCACTATGGGGAAACTTCTGCCCCTGTGATTAGTAATCACAGAGGCACATAGAAATAACCAAACAGAAGAAAGTAAATATCTGTCAATTATTTTTCTCCACTTCAAGTACAGAGAGTCCTCTAATAATCAACTATTCATGTATGAATAAACTTAAATTCAACCAAATCTATGAACTAAATCAAAATCGAACCAATAGAAGAGAATATAATTTTTCAATATTTATTTTAAGTGACAGAGTATGACTAGTCTGGGACTCATATATAACATGGGATAAAGTAAATTAGGGCCGATCTATTTCATTAACTGTTACAACCAAGATTCTTGATTTGAAAGAAAGAAGACATGGACTTTTTTCAGAAAAATTAAATAATCAGCACTGTAATCCATCTTGGAATTGAGACATTTCATTCTTACTAAGACTACTGCTATGGGCATTTCCAGTAACATGATAGTGTTCCTGAGACGTGATTTAGATAGAGGTCTAAAAGAAACCAGACCTTTGAAGGGTTAATGATTCATTCTAAGTTTGGGGCTTTCACACAGGGTGAAGAAACTAGCAGAGACTATTATGGTCATAGTGAAAGATTCCAGGAGCTAACTTGAAGAAATTCCCACTGAGCGGGAAGAAGGAAGCTGACCTTCAGACAGGGTAACTGCACTTGATTGAACTCCACCCATATATTTAAATCCATGAATCCCTTTATTATCAAGCAAATTATTCTTATTCAAAAAATGAAAGGGACCCAATTTGGTGACTTGCAAACTGATGAGTAAAGGGAATTAATTGAGCATTTATCCTTTTTTTTTAATGATTTTAACCAGTGGATACATTAAGGAGAAAGTATCTTTTTGTAAAATAATTCAATTAAAAAATGAAAAATAAATGAGAGAATTAGAATATCGTTTTGCAAATTCAATGTATGATTTAGCCATATCCATCTGTAGCTAGTAACATCTCGGAAAAAAAAGACAACCAGACCTTATCTACTTCTGGAGAAAGAATCTACCACTACAAAGAGGTCCAAATGTGAGTCTGATCAAATTTCAGGGTCCAGCTGCCACTTTGTGGGAAGTACAGAAGTTCTGGCCACAGAGAGAACTGAGCCCTGAGTGTGCAATCACAAAACACCAGACCAGGTCAAATCATCTAGGCTTTTAACAGATGGGTTGGAAGGAAAGGAAAGCTTTGGAGAGAGACCCCGTGAATTAACAGGCATACTAATTTTTAAATGTGTGAGACCAAACTATAGAGCTGACGTCAAGTGCAGTAAAAACCAGATGAGTTATAGGAAATAACTAGTTAAATTCAGGAGAGTGGTTGTTTACAAATGGAGAGAGAAGTGTGAGACGGGACAGTGGCACAACCGTCATCACTCACAAAATTTCCAGCTCTTGTTGTGGGTAAGAGTTACTAAAGGGTTTACTTTAGAATAATTAATTAACCTATGAAGTTTTTGGTTGCCTTTTTTGTTTATATTATATTTTAGAAGGGTAAAAATAAACATTGGATTGACATCCACTATTACCAAAATATGCCTTGACTTTTGGTTAGATTGTTCATCAGTAGTTTGTCTACTAGCTAATTACTCATATTTTTAGATGTTTTGTGCAGTAGTTTAAAATTGGACAGTGTTAAGACTGCTGGTCAGTTCAATATGATAAACATTGAGTAGAGATACTCTCATTAAATGGGATGCTTGAGGAATGGGTACATGATACTTCCATGTTGACTTGGGCCTACAGTGGTTCATTACTCAACCTGCACAATATCGGAAAACTGTCTAAAACCAAAATCATGATTCTACCAGAAAGTTCAGTCTATGTGAATTTTCTACTTTTAGGCAAAAATCAACAAAATGAAGTCTCTGCTAGCAATTTCAGATCCCATTTTCAAAGAACGAGGGAGCAGAACATTTATTTTTCTTTTGTCTTCTTTTCTGTTTTCCTACAGTTTCTTCAATGGTGATATTTTACTTATGTTTGTTTTGAAAATTCTACTATCCTTAGGACATGAGGCAAGAAATTTCCTTCCAAATAGGTGTTTAATATTTTAATATTACAGGTCACGGCTTTGTTTGCTTTATATCTTTTCATTAAATGTTGTGCCTTTGAATTAGAACAGACATTTATAAATCTTGTTTTGTTGGAGGTAAAATGTGCAACCACAAAATACATTTATATTAAAGCAGAGAGAAAAAAGCTAAGTATCAAGGTTTTTTTTCATTCTCTAGCATATTCATGTGTCAGTTTACTTTACATGGTGAATCCTAGAATCATTTGCTAGAAAGATAGGTGGAGTCTTTGAACATAATGAGATGTTTTGTTTGGATGTATTTCAAAAGTGTTACTACTTTTGTGATTACCGGGTAGAGGACAAGCCCAGGGGACTAATTGGATATGATGTTTTACATATGCCTTCTTAAAAAGCTGTTTCCCCTGCATGGCACCTGTGGCTCAAAGGAGTGGGGCACCAGCCCCATATGCTGGAGGTGGTGGGTTCAAACTCAGCCCCTGCCAAAAAAAATGGCCAAAAAAAAAAAGCTGTTTTGCCTTAGTGTGTGTAATCTGAGTTCCACTTATTTTTCTTTAAGGATGCATATTTATTTAATTAAAAAAATTTTTAGTGACATTAATGTGGCTTCTTTTATAAAAACATTACATTTATATTTAAATTTATAAAGACTAGTATTACACATCACAGTAAATTCAGAAACATCAATTATGTTCCTGTCTAAGCTGAAGAAATCTAATAAATTTCATCACTAGATTTCATCAAAAGTAAACATTCTACCTTCAGGCATCTAGACAGATCTCTAAATGAGAAATCAACTCTACATTTCAACAGAATTTTTCCAGCTTTCTTTTAAATTTGTGGATAAACTGTCTTCCCTGGGGCACGGGAGGGGGGCATGAATCCACAAAATCCTTCATCATATTTCACTTCCCTTCAACTCTCTGCCTTATTGCTGCTTTCCTGATCATACATGAATATAAAGTGAAGTCCCAGCGTCCAACATCAAGCAAGTACTGCAGAGTTATGGTTGTAAGTGAAGTGTCTCTGGGCGGCACCTGTGGCTCAGTGAATAGGGCACAGGCCCCATATACCGAGGGTGGCAGGTTCAAACCCGGCCCCAGCCAAACTATAAGCAAAAAATAGGCGGGCTTTGTGGCAGGCACCTGTAGTCCCAGCTACTTGGAAAGCTGAGGCAAGAGAATCGCCTCAGCCCAAGAGTTGGAGGTTGCTGTGAGCTGTGATGCCACCGCACTCTACCGAGGGTGATAAAGTGAGACTCTCCAAAATAAAAAAAAAAGAGAAATACCTCTGTGTTATCAAGGTTCAAATTCCAGCTCTTAACACCAGGCCGATGATCAATGTGAAAGAAGAAAACCATTTTTTCCCTGTGTTAATAGCAATTACAACTAGCAATTATTTGTAATTTATGCAATCCAGATCAGTCTGGCTAATGTTACTATCATCTGACTAATGATCACATTAACTAGGGCCTGTACTTTAATCAATCTCTGTTGCTCATTACGAAATTGTAGAGCTTGGATTTTTAAAATCTCTACCATTTTCAAATATAGCCAGTTTAACATTGTCCTGTAACTGAAAATTATTGTTCAGATCCCATTTTCAAAGAACCAGGGAGCAGAACATTTATTTTTCACATTTCCTTTGAGAACTCGATTCTATTATTTGGCGTTTAAAGATTATTTTCCATTTAGTTCTGCTCTCGAAGGGGTCAACAATGCTAATAACATACAATTATTAAATTATTGCATAGTTTCTTAAAGTCAGTAATTTTGAGACTCCTCTGATTCTGAGTAAATTGTTACTTACAAAGAAATTAGACATTTGACACTGTGCCCCTGTATTTTTAAGGCAACCTGTGCTAGTTTTTAACTAGAGTTAGATCAGACCCTATGGAAGGAATTCAGTCAGCTATTTAGAAACCTAAATAATCCCTGAGCATTTACTTACAGTTTATAAGTTGTTGCTATGAAACTGAAAAGTCTGATAAAACAGATAAAACTTAAAGAATATAAAGTCATCGAATTTCTTCCAAAGATATATGGAGTTGATTCACGTTCTAATTATAAAGTCAATTCATAATTCAGTCCCGTTTAACTTTAAGGGTTGAGGATATGCTTGTATTAGATGGGATCACTGTCTTTCTTTTTTTCTAAAGCAGCTGTTAATTTGTGCATAATTACAAAAAGGGCTGGGGAGAGAATTTTCCTATTTGAAATGCAAATTTAATTTTCTGACCCAGCAATCTATGTACAGACACTGGATGGTAGACTGTTTACTTTTCACTAAAGCTATAATTGAAATAGCTAGTTTGGTTGGCTTACACGGGAACAGTATTTGTGATCTTGCCATTACACACGAATCCTACACTTTTGTTAGGGTAGCCATATTGTATCCAGCCCATTTGTGATTAAAAGTGTACGATTGACATTAATAATATCATTTGTGGTCTTGTGTAACAGAGTTGGGCAGTGATTGTTCAGACTCTATTATTGACAAATATATATTAAAGATCTCTGGTCGGGTGAGGGGGCGTGGACATTAGACCAGTCAGTGATAGTGGTGTTTGCTTGGAAACTACTGTTTGCGGGCTCCCTTAGACAAAGTTACCTTTCACACAGTGGGATTATGAACCTGCTGGTTAAATGATTACCCGTTACTACCAGTACTATCAGTTAAAAAAATTCTACCTTTCTTTTTCATGCTGCATTTGTGTAATCAAATTTATCTAGAGAGCAGCTAAACATTTCCTCCTTCCAAATATAGGCACAGCATATATCCCTAATCATAAATGCATTTACTATGCTATTCCCAGTTCCATGGCAAAATTAATGCGCCTACCACTGAGAGTGGTGCCTTCCAATTAGGTGGCTTGGCGGGGGGCGAGGGTAAATCAGCATTCCCATTTCCAGATAGCATCCTTGAGCTAACAGTGTTCCTCCACAGATTGCATCAGGCTGGAGGCTGAAATTGTTCAAAACTTTCTGGAAAATTTTAATTGTGACATTTTAAAAGAGATCCCTAAGGGAGGAGTTACCCTTTTCTAATCATCTTGGCTACATAGTTCTGAATTTAATACCTTAAATACAGGAGCAAAGTGAACAGAGATTAAAATCTATGAAAAGCAACGTGACATAAAGTGTGCACTCTGCTTGGTCCAGATCGATAGATTATATATTATCGGTTCCTCACATTTAGCCCAGGAAGTTGCAGCTGGTAATCCCGTTTTCTGGTGCATAGTTTGAAAAAATGAATAGACTTCAGCTGTGGGTTTGTAACAACTATTGTTCTAATGGAATGATTGAGATTGCAGTTTGGGAGATGGAAAAAGTCAAGGGGGGATGTTTAAAGGGGTTATCTCGATGAGCACCACAATTTTTATGTAAAAGAATCCAAGCTTAAGATTAAATTGATTTTATGTAAATATGTAAACTTTAGGATCTCTTTTATGTCAGACATATTAAAATGTTTTCATTTTTATTTCTAGTATTCTACCGCCCATCATGTATAACACGCAGGGTGAGATTGTTGGCGGGTTCAGGACGGAAGCCGTCACTGTCACCTTTGACAACTCACAACCTCTCCGAGTCGCACTTCCCTTATGTGACTCATACGAGACTCTGTGCCTCACCGAATTCACAGGTCCAGACAGGAAAGTAAATGTGAAAATGTTAAGAACATACAAAGGCCTACCCTGAAAACAATTTGTGGAGAAATAACACTTTTAAATTTCTTGATGTTTTATTAGATAAAGTGAGTTTTATATTCAAAAAGTACAAAGTTTCAGATGTAGATAAATATGGTAAGTGGTGCTCATTAAGAGGGCACTGCAGCCGTGATTACTGTGGCAGAGCCCGACTCTGAAAGTCCCACCTTAATTGGCATTGTCTTTTTTTTGTGGGGTGGGGACAGAGTCAGACTCTCTACCTCTGGATGGAGTGCTGTGCTGTCATAGCTCACAGAAACCTTAAACCCTTGGCCTCAAGTGATCCTCCTGCCTCAGCCTATGGAGTAGCTGGGACTACAGAACGCCCAGATAGTTTTGCGATTTTTTTTTTTTTTGATAGAGATGGGGCCTCACTCTTGCTCAGGCTGGGCTCAAGCAATCCACCCACCTCGGCTTCCAGAGTGCTGGGATTATAGGTGTGAGCCACTGAGCCCAGTTCTTACTTGGCATTGAAATCCCTGCAATTGTCTGTCCGTGTTTTAAAATTCATTCTACTTCTCTCCTTTCCAAATCTTCCTTTCAATGCTGTTCATGTTCCTAATACATGGTTCATTATTACTCTCATTATTTAAAAACCTACCAGTGTCCCCTTTTGCTTACCAGTTGAAGCTCAGACTCAAGAGATTACATTCCAGCCAAAATTCTTTCATTTTTTTCTAACAGTGTCTATCCCCCGTTTCCCAGCACAGACTGTGACATGCTCCAATAGACATTCTCCTCCCCTGCACACTACAGCACTCGTGACCCCGATTTCTTTCCATCTCTCATGCCTCAATCAGCATGCTCATTCTTCAATGCTGCGCTCTGACTTGGAATCATCTTCGTATGTATCCTGACCATTAAATGAATCTTCTGCAAAATGGAGCCCAGACATTGAAATCAGAGACCTAAGTTTGCATCCCATTGTTACAGTGATGGTCCAGGAAACCTTGGCCAGCCTGACCCTCATTTTATCAACATGACATCGGGGTTCCTTATCTTTACAAGTTGTTTTAAAAATTAGGCAACCACTGTATACACAGCACCAAACATAATGACTGGCTTTCAATAAATGTGGACTTTGTTTATGGTTATGATTGATATTGTTCTTACAAAATGCTCTGTTCTCTGATTATTTCATGTAGAACATTTATTGTGTGTTATCTCTTCTCTGTCATGTCTGGCCCATCTTTTCCTATATAGCAGGCACAACAATGCAAAACTTTGCATCCAGGATCCATTTTTGCATCCTAGAATTTGTTGAAGATAGAAGAAAAGGATTGGAAGCTAAGAAATGTGGATGGCATCTAGAAATTGAAAGAAAAACACACATACACAAACAGACTTTCCTGGAACCTTTAGAAATAATTTCAGCATTGCCTACACCTTGATTTTTGCTTCATGAAACGGTTTTGGACTAATCACCAGAATTGTAAGATACTAAATTTGTGCTGTTTAATTACAAAGTTTATGGAAACTTGTCACAGCAGCAAATGAAATACATTCCAGTTCCTCTAGGAGCACCCAGTAAGTAGCAGGTACTCCATAAATACATGTTCGCTTAAAAGCCCTTCCTCACACTGCTTCATTGTAATGCTAAACAAACAAACGAAAAATAGTATGAAGAGTAGGGAAAGATAAAATATGAGTAGTTCCTTTGTATAGGTTTGAAATCTAGCAAACAGCATCCTGCAAGATGTGTTTTTTGTTCTTTCTTTAAAGAGAGAATTAGTTGAAAAGACACAGGTTTGGAGTCCCTCAGACCAAGGCTGAAATCTCGGATCTTTTCTGAATACCTGGATGACCCTTTGGGATTGGCGTCTGTGTCAATATATTCTCTGTGACAACTGCTTTACTTCATGTGGTTTCTGTACACCTAAAATTGTAAAACCTACAACATGTGCATGATTCCAAGTGACCCCTGCATCTCTGTCCCCAGGGTGACCATTTGTCCTCATGGCAGGGGGAGGAGTGGCGAGTCTGGTGAGCATCACACCTTCTGGTAGAGACAGGTCCTCAAGGGAGGGGAGCCCCCGCTGCTGAAGTACTCATCTAACCTGGCCTCTGGACCCAGGGGGCCCTGCGCGACTTCCTCGCAGCGGGTCACAGCAGCAAACCAGCAACCCTGAGTCTGAGAACACAACAGGTGCGCTTCTCTGACTCTGCTCAGCTCCTGTTCCTCTCTTCAGTCTCACGAAGGCGTGAGTGGCTGCTGGGCATCAACTGCTACAGTTTGCAGTGACAAGCGTCCAAGACACCAAAATCCAGCAGGCATGGAAAGTACCCAGAGTTTTGAGAATACTTTAAACAGACCATTAAACATAAATAAATAAAACCTGAAACTCTTTGAACCTCAGTTTTCTCAGTGGCAAACTATGATAAAATGACATCTTTGTGCAATTTTTGTTTTTTTAACAAATTAAAATTCTACAAGTGAAGTGGTTAATAATATGCCAGGCACAATATCAGTAGCTAACAAGGAGACAGCCTTTGTTTTAAGTGGAATAAATACTGATTGCCCAAGAGAAGAAACCACGATTCTGTATCCTTAGAAAATGTTCAAAGGAAATTGTGGAGCTGTGTTACCCTTCAAACTCTTTGAGTACCTGAAAACAATGACAGTTTGTTGGTTTTCTGTACTCAGAAGTGTACTGGGGAGCAAGACCACTCCTGATGAGCAACTGGGATGGGACCCGTCTGCAAGATCACGTTACGTCTTATTTCAAACTGTGTCATCAGCACATTCGTAAAACTAGAGCACTCACTGCAATGTCCCTGGGAGTGCTAACGTGTGAATGCATTGAGCTTTGAAGTAGAACATAAAAATCAATAGCAAATCCTCGGGAAAAACAGTTGCATTTTAAAGTATTATAAATAAAGACAGTAATAGTTCCACTATGGTAAGGCATAGGAAAACAAAAACAAAACAAAACGAAAAAATTGAATCCATATGGCTAGTGCCTTAAATCGTCAAAAAATTATTAAAACAAGTGAAACCAAAACAGGCTACAACTACTTATAGGCCCAACTTTAATGAGCTGTGGAAGATGCAATAAAGTAAACAAGTCACACATTGCCATTAATTAATGGGCTGTAAAAGACTTCCTGGCTTAAGCAAATAACACCTTTTATTTTATGTTTTGGAAGAAAATTTTTCAGTAATTACGATTTATATTGCCTACTTTTATTTAAAATTTCTGATATTATAAATGATTACTTAGATTACTTAAAATATATTGCTCAACATGTAAATCAAGTTATATTTATACATCGTTTCTCATTATATCATATTATAGTCATCTCGACATATATATAAGTTTATAACTTATTAAACAAGGTAATTAGGATCTATATTATTGTAATTTTAATAGTATTGTTATAAGTAAATAATTCTATGCATATATTTGATAGTATTGTTATAAGTAAATAATTCTATGCATATATTTGTATTCCTTTTCTGGTCCTTTACATTCTTTTTGTTGTTGTTGTTGTTTTATTATTTTCTTTTCTTTTTTTTAAACAAGTGAACAGTTTATTAAAAATTGACATTCTTTTGTTAATCCAATGTACATGTACTATGTGCCAATGACTGTCTTTTATTCTTAAGAATTCAAATATATTTTTCCAAACTTTCAGTCATTTATATTCTTAGAGTGGAGACATGTGAAAATTAGCTTTAAAGAATTGTTAAAATATATTAATGTTATGCTACTGAAGTATAGAAGGGAAGAGATTACAGAGTGACATCTGAAGCAACCTTGGATGAATACAAATTCTCAAGATAAGGAGATTAATGTTGTCCACGGTAATACCTGGCAAAAAGTTGGTGTTTTCCTAGTAGTTGTCATATAGGTGCTGCAGGCCCGTGTGTCCTCCTTGAGCTCACAAACCACTTGCCACTTCTAGGGCAAGTAGTTTGTGAGGTCAAGGAGGACACACGGGCCTGCGGCACTGTGCCAAGGGTGGGTAAGGGGAGGGACAGCGTCTCACAGGAGCACGCACGAGATCAGAGCAGGGCTAAGGATGGAATAATCCTCAGGGCCCAGAACTTGCAGGGGTGAGGGATACATAGAAGGCACACAAGCTAAAGGGGTGGCGGAAACAGGATGGTGACAGAGGATACCAAACGTGTCACTGTCTCCTTGGAGGATGAATGAATATCTGTGTCTAGGACACAAAACAGATATCCTAATAACTATTACAAATTTGAAGATCGATAAAATTAACGTTAACAATATTAACATTCATACTATTTTAGACATTCATTATGCATAAATATTTCATGCTGTAGTGTGTGTTTGGTGTATGGTATATCTACCATGCAAAGGCATATATATACACACACACTATTTTATCTATTCATTTTATAATATCATATATATCAGTGTAAATATCATATATGTACATATTACAGGTGATGTACATATACATACAATGAACATGTACAAGGCACTGCTTAAAGCACTTGGGATACATCGGTGAGACAAAAAAATAAAATCCTGGACTCATGAGGATCCAGAAACAGGCTTATATTTCTTCCCTATATATTTCTTATGAGATGATGAATATTAATGTTATCTGTATTTTACAGATGATAAAACAGTTTGCAGCTTATATTTTAACCCAGAATTTTAAGCATCGAGTCAGAAATAATTTATCATTACATATATAGAGGGAAAGGCCACGTCATTCTTGGGAGAATGAGGAAAAACTTAGTAGAAAACATTGCAGGTGGTTTATAACTTGAAGGAGAGAAAGGTTTTTCAGTAGCCTGAGAAATAAGAAGGCGCTCTAGGTAGGTATATCTGGGGGAAGCCGAGAGGACAGGAGATATTCCAGAGAGCACACAGGAATTAATGTGTATCAAACACAGGAAATGATGTCTGGAAAAGAAGGTTGAGTCCAGATGTGGAGGACTTTAATTTTTATTAGTACTTAGTGGAGCGGATGATTTTTAGCAGAGGAAAGTAATGAAAAGAAGATTTAGGAACCCAGAGATGGTTTGAAACAGGGGGAGATGACAAAACTTTTCAGGCTCCTGCCACCTATGGAGACAAAACATTCAGCAAAGGCTTCAAGCGGCATCTGCACTTTGGTAAGGAGAGTATGAACACGTGAGAATTACTGAAAAATTAATTTGGAATAGAGGAATGCTAAAGTTAATGAAGAGGGGAGCAGACAGAGGTAATTCCACATTTTCTAGACTTTTCTCTTTGGTGTAGTTTAAGAAAAGAAATTTAGAAACCTGGCAAATTTTTTAAGGAAAGAGGATGCAACAAGCAATATGGTGTCAGAGATTAGAAATAGAGTCCGAAATAAAACACGTATTTAGAAGACACGAATCCTGTAAAATAGTAGTAGATGGAACCAAGGCAGTAGATAAGCTAGTTTGGAAATTTATTGAGGAGAGAGAGAGGAATTTCCCTCAAAGTTGATAATATCCATATAGTAAAAAACAGCAATAGGGATAGAAACCGACAGAGCAGATATGGAATAGAATATGGAGAGGTGGGGTATCAAATGATCATAGGAATGTGGTTCTCCCAGGCAGAGTGGCTCACACCTGTGACCCCAGGACTCTGGAAGGCCAAGGCAGGAGACTTGCTTGAGCTCAGGAGTTCAAGACCAGTTTGAGCAAGAGTGAGATCCTGTCTCTACTAATGATAGGAAAAAATTATCCAGGCATTGTGGTGGCCTCCTGTAGTCCCAGCTCCTTGGGAGGCTGAGGCAAGAGGATTGCTTGAGCCCATGAGTTTGAGGTTGCTGTGAGCTAGGCTAACTCCATGGCACTTTAGGCTGGGCAACATAGTGAGACCCTTTCTTGCCAAAAAAAAAAAAGAATGTGAACCTTGAAAGTAAATTCTCTCAAATTGATCAGGCTGAGATATATATATATAATCTGAGAGGAAGTTATATTGGATACGTAAGTGTCCTAAACAAAGAACTGTTAGGGTAGGGCTATGAGTAACATTCTCAGGCAATGGGTAAAGCAAATCATATCCAATATTTCTACTCAGTGGCTCTGAGAGCATTTCTCTCTGTAAAGGCATAATTATGGGTGATTGGGAATTATTAGTAAGCCTCAAAGGTAGATGTTTTGCTTATTTTGGCACTGACATTTGTTTATAATCCAAGAAAGGATGGGTCCTTTATATAATGCTGCAATCAGAAGAAATAACTGCTCCATTTAGACGTGGTCAGGAGACTCTGATTTGGGTTATGCGGGAAGAGAACTATGAGGGCCGAGCACTCATGCATTTACCCACGGAGGGGAAAAACCATTTCGAAGTATTTTTTTCAAATAAATATATATGTACCTTCCTACCTTCTCGTAAATGCCACTGTTTATCCACTGCCTAACTTTCAAAGAAGCGGATGTTTGTTTCTAATTTCTGAGCATATATTGAACTCTTGCCATCCTAGATACTACCTTCTACCTCAGCCCACTTGGAAGTGCGGTCTTGAGATTGAACAGGGCTCTCCTAACTAGCAGAGGGAGTTTCTTTAACCATATTCCTTGCAAATAAGGTGGCTGGGTTCGCTTAGACTGGCAGACATTCCCACTGAAAATCTCTTGCTGTCTCTCGTTATTTCCATAACCATTCTCAGCTTCTCAGCTTCCCATTCTGCTCCCATTGACACTGTCATAGCCTGCTTAATTTTTCTCATCTCTCTTTGTATTTCCACTTTGATGAAAAAGTAATTAACTTTGGTCCTACTTCACTTTTCACTAGGAGAGAGGCTATAAATAGGAGAGATATATTATCTCAAACACCACAAAGGGCCACCAGCAAACTAACCCTTAGTTTTTTGTCGAGTTAATGAGGATTCTTGATTATGACTAGGATTAATATTTTATAACGAAGGAGAACAAGTGTATGGCCTAGATTATATTCTTTCCTTCCTGCATTATTGAAGCCTCTTCTCAACCAAACACGCAATTACACACATAACCCCACATCAACCTCTTAGAATTTATCACGATTAAGGAAAATCAAACCACTGGGTCTCATGTCTTTACTAAACCATTGAGAAAAATCAGCTCATTTATTAAATGAAGTTTTAGGAGGTGGAAATCTCTCTAATGAGCTATTATATTTATACAAGAGTGAAATATCCAGTGAGCTGTTTTCCTCTCACTAATATCCTTTGAAAAGTAAACGTGTGAATCACCGTCTGATTTTGTGATGTTCCTGTCATTGTCATTTACTAGTATAAAAAGTTATATATATTAATGATTATTTTTCAAACTAAATAGTAAAATATTTCGATTAACTTGTAAAAGAAAGAGATAATTAGAGAAGCTAGACTTTAGTACAGGGTTGTGTTAAAATGTGCGTAAGCGTTTTTGTTCTTTTTTTCTTCTCTGTGCAACGTTGTAAATGTGGGAAATGTGATAGGTCCACAGAGACTGTATAATCTATGAATGAAAGAAAGCAATTCTGTTTCATAGTTTTATAGGGAGATTAGAATTTGTCTCCATGTCCGCAGTTGGGGAAGACAATAACTTCTATTATAAGCAAAGATGAGAACATTGTTTTGTGACAGAAGAGTATCAATAGACCCTGGGCAAGGACAAAATTCTAGCTCAAACAACTCATGTAAAAACATATGTAATATTACATTTTATTTCTCCTTAGTAAGGTGGCATGGTGAAGTGTATTTGAGAACATCAAAGAAAACTTACATTTAAAATGATGCAGATTGGGGACAGTGGTTCATACCTTTAATCCTAGCACTCTGGGAGGCTCAAGTGGATGGAAAGCCTGAGCTCAGGAGTTTGAGGCCATCCTGGGCAAAGGTTAGAGCCCCATCACTACAAGAAATAGAAAAAAAACTAGGCAGGCATTATGCCAGGTGCCTGTAGTCCCAGCTATTGGGAGGCTGAAGCATGAGGATCACTTAAGCCCAAGAGTTTGAGGCTGCTGTGAGCTATGACAGCACAGTGCTCTACTCAGGGTGACAGAGTGAGACTCAGTCTCAAAAAAAAAAAAAAATCCAGAGATGCCAGGGTTATAAAGGTAATAAACAAGCTTAGGCTGACAGTTAAATTTTTGTTTTATGTGCAAATACTCCTTTAGATTTATATTTAGATACTTATTTGTATATGGAATGTCATCCAGGTTATGCCAGAAAAAAATATGGTGTATGTAATTAGATCAATATTATAATTTTATAATTAATTTTATATGACTTTCATAATTAGTATAACATTAATATTGCTAGTACTTTGAAAATATGGAAACGCAGGTTGTAAAATTTGTAATGTAGTTAAAGCTTGATTCTTAAACATTAATTTTGAATGAAGACAAATGCTTTTTAGTATTACCATTCAATGTGTTTTGATTTACCCTCAACAATAGTCATACATTTTAGGTGCTACAAAATAGGTTTTGATTTGTTTTGGTCTTTCCTCTGCTGCACCCCTTTCATTTTATTTTTAATTTTTTATTATTTCAGGTTCACTGAGGGTGCAAAGTATGAGGTTCGTTTGTTAGGTAAAGTCCCTCTTGTACTTGTGTCCCACCATCAATCGTTTTAACTGGAATGGGATATCTGGATGACCTTAACATCTAAGGTTAGGCCATTTAAGATGAGTCCACCACCACAGGCTGGATTGAAGCTATTCTGGAAGATCAAACCCAGGTAGACGACATTATTAACATCTCCTCCGTCTTAATGTATTTCTTCCATAAAGTATGATCTGATGTCACGAGTAGAACTACATGAATTCTATTTATTTTACTTCATCTATAAATAGGACTATTTTTGTTTTCCCCAAACATTCATAAAAATCGAAGATGAACTTACTGTCAAATATGGATTGCTGGATTTATTGGAAACAATAAATGAAAGTCCTTCAGGAAAGGCAGCCTGTATGCTGTTCGTGTGATACTCTGCTAACATAATCCAGGAACATAGGTAAACTAAAGGACATTCGTGAATACACTGAAGTATAAATCTTAAAAAGAATGATATAAATGGGCATGAGTGCATCCAATGTATTACATAGGCTAAGTTCAAGTCTTTATGCCGAGCTATGTGGCTTCAGTTAGGATACACCTTTTTCATTTTGATTTTCGCATCTCAATGCTAGAGATTATGAGACCACTCAGCATAACCTCGGGATTGTTCAGATGATTTAGACAGACGTCACACGCAAATCCTTTACTAACATTTGAGGAATTTTTTCCCTTTTATTTATTTATCTGGATCTGGAGTCAGAAACAAAGGAAGACTTTAATTTCTGTTTCATCTCCATTTAATTATATTACATTGAGTAAGTTAGTTACTTCCCTCAACACAATCTCTTAATATTCAAAATGTTTAAATGTACTTAATGCCTGATTTATGGGATTTTTGTTTTGAGAATACATGAAAAAATTTAGCCCAGGGTCTGGAACATAATAATCATTTAATAGATCTTAGCAATTACTATTAGCATTTCCTTAAACACTATTGATGCTTATGTGATTAAATATAAGTACTATAGAATTATAATACTTTTAAACATTTAAATAAACGTTTAACATTTTAATTTAACATTTAAATAAATTGTGCCCAGTAAAATATTTCATTCTAGTGGTTATGGACAATGCCTTGATTTTTCATTTCTAAAAGGAGGTGAATCAATTAATAGAAATGTACTTTTAAAACATTTCAAGTAATGATTTCTTAAAAATCCCTCTAAAATATAAAACATCACTAAATTTGAGGAATAAAACAACTACCACAGATTATTTATTTATTTATTATTTATTTTTTTTTGTAGAGACAGTCTCACTTTATTGCCCTCAGTAGAGTGCGTGGCGTCACACAGCTCACAGCAACCTCCAACTCCTGGGCTTAGGTGATTCTCTTGCCTCAGGCTCCCAAGTAGCTGGGACTGCAGGCACCTGCCACAACCACAACGCTCAGCTATTTTTCTGTTTTTGCAGTTCTGCCGAGGCTGGGTTTGAACCCACCACCTTCGGTAAATGGGACCAGTACCCTACTCGCTGATCCACAGGTGCTGCCCACCACAGATCTTTTAAAAAGGAAAAGACATAATCCTATATTTCAAGAGTGTGTTTTTAAAAAATCACATCTAGGAAAACATTGATAGACTTTTCACTTCTTAGTGTTCTTATAATGGAAGTCAGAAAATAATTATTGATCATGTTTCCAGACCTACTTGCATATTGGTATTCAGGGACTCAAAAATTTTGTTTAATAAATGTCTAATTATGTTTTTGTGGTTTTCAGAATTTAATGATTATTTATAAAATTCCATGAATTATGATTTAAGTAAGTCCGTTAGGGTGGTGATTTCTTAGGTGGGTGATTTACTATGTTTATGAAGACGGAATTGATATTAATGACCTCATTCGATGTTCTTACTGACGGTTTATAGACAAATTTGTGGTTATTCTGTTGTGACAGATGTGATCTTTCAAATGCTATTTAATATCCGATGAACTTAGGGAAAACAATTCTCTACATTCTTCCACTTATTAAGAGTTAGGAGGTAAACACTCTTTACTCTTGTGATGGTCTAATAAACAAGATTTTTTAAAAAGTGACTCCATGAGTAAATTATTGTGTCTGAAGCTTTTGACAACGGCAGTGGGTAGACACCTTCAGTGTTGGCAACTGGAATAGAATAACATTTGCAGGAGCATTTTCAAAGAACTTAAGAGCAAGCTTTGTTGCTTAGTTTCATACCTTCTGTCACGATATCCTGACTCTCAGTTTACAACCCAATGAGGCTAAGAAATGGATAAGAAACTTTTATTTCCAAAAGGATCAATAGAGAAATGTTGCTAGAAATCTAGATTCATGTTTAAAAAGAAAAGTCAGAGAGTTTCCTTTTATCTGCACGTACAGTCAAATCGGAATTCCTTTGAGTATAAGATATTACCAATAGCAGGCAAAATAATATGTAAAAAAGCTATTTAAATAGTTTTTAACACTTGTGTTGACATTAGCAGTAATTAAATCCATCCATATTATTATAGTTACTTATGTCTTTTTTGAATTTCAATAAATGCCATCTATTTAAGCCTTTATAACCGATAAAATATTTCTGGATGTTATTTAATCTATTTTGATCCTGCATTGTACTTGTCAGAAATGGCTGTGTATTCCTCTAAGGAATTATTCTTCTCGGACCTCAGAAGAGGATTCTTTCAGAGGGTAGTGACCCTGCAGTGTGGGGAGGTATTTTATTTACTCGTTCTGCAAGCATTCACCAAGTGTTGGCTCTGGACCTACATGTTAGAGGTTGGGTGTGAAATTAAAATACATAAAAAAAATAAAGCATGAAATCTGTCCTTGATGAGTTTGCAGTCTGGTAGAGTCAGCGGTGTGGTTGGAATGGTTTAAGCCATTGCCACACATTTTGAAAATGCAATATAAAAAGAAATAAATATAAGGACCATACGAGAGAGACAGAGGTAGAGAGGGGGTTGCTGGACAGCAGCCCGACAGGCAGGGAGAACGTGGCACAAGAAGACACGGTATCATAAATAAGAAACAAATGCTTTGAGGACTGTACACAGTTCAGGAGAACCTAATAATTATAGATAAAGACGGAAAAATAAAGAGTCCAAATATTTAACAGTCTTGAGGCCAGTTTTAGCAGCATGCACTGTACTGTGACACCGTAGCCATTTTATAAGCTGCTAAACCTGTCACTAGGAATACGAACTGATTTAGATGAAGAGTTAATATCCTTCATAATTTTCACTTTCCCAACCAAAGGGCACTCATTAGAACAGCTTGTATTTCTCAAAACCTTTAACATCTTCCAATCCCTTCCAGAATTAAGTGCGTATGTCTACTCTCAGCTTGCTCCCAACATCCCAGAGCATCACTTTGGCTTGAAGAAGTCAGCCCGGTGCTACCTGAGTCTAAACCTACCTCATAAGCATCATATCTATAACTTTCAGAAATACAATGCTGTCCAACTTTACAGTGTCAATTGACCATCCTCTGTCTAGAGGCCATCCTAAGAACGCTGTGAAAGATGACACAGCGGTTTTATTTATTTATTTATTTTTGCTTTGGGGAGGTTCTGTAAATTATTTCATTGTTGCTTTCATTTATTTTTTTTTATTGAATCATAGTTGTGCACATTAGTTCAATCATGGGGTACAGTGTGTGGGCTTCATATGCAATCTGAAATATTTTCTTTTAATCTCAGCCTTTCTACACACGCTCATACATCTTTTATCATTGGAACCAAGGCTGACATTGCAGTGGGCTACAAGGAATTTTTATTTAAAAAAATAGAAAAAGAAAATAAAACTGCTGTAAGATACAGAAGATGATTTGTTAAAATTTATAATGAGAGGGTACAGGTGAAACTTAACTACATGCAGAATAGAAATGTCTGAACACAATAACTAAGAAAACGCCATGAAAGCTATGTTAACCAGTTGGATGAAAATATTTCAAATTGTATATAAACCAACACATTGTACCACATGATTGCATTAATGTACATGGCTATGATTTAATACAAAAAGTTATAATGAGAAATCCCAACTATGGCTCCCAAATTGCCCAAAATACTAAATATGACTCAAAAGTAAGACAAAACATTTCAGAAAGATGACCTCGGCACTGAGGACGTGAATTCACAGAAGTTCAGGTACCACATAGACGATCTCCCACTTTCAATTAGGATAACCGAGCTATTCTCTTCTTTCTGCATTGTTTTAAAATGAGATAAACATCAGTCTAACCTCACCACCATGTGACTCTTACCTTGGATGTTACAAAATTATGGCAAAAGTATACGGTTTCTATTTCTACTGAAATAATTAATGTTGTTTACTGAAAAAAGTCAAGATTCTAGAGCATATGAAATGAAAATTAGTGTTGAAAGGATGAAGAAAATATGCCTAGACATTTTACAGCTCTTGGCTGGTTATAAAATACTTAATTTAAGTTTATAGGTCAAGCTGTGAGAGTCTAGACTAAATTTTTTTTTCTATTTGACATACTAGTTAAAGTATTGAGGGTGTTCTCTGTGGCAGAACATTTCCCTGGAAAATGAGACTCCTCTGGAGGACAGGAAGGGAGAGTCGTGCTTCACCATCAGGCTCCGTCTAGGTCTTCGGCCTGTCCCCTGCTGTCCCCTCTACCTGCTGCCCGGCGCCAATGTCACTCGAGCGTCCTACCCACAAAGCCTGCGGCCAGCTTTCACCCGTGTCATGGCCCAAACTAGCGTCTCGCGCGACCTCTCACACTTTAATGCCTTGGATCACTGCCACCGCTGAAACTGGTCTTGAGTGAATTCAAAACCCAACGGTCTTCTTTGAATGGTACTTTCAGATTTGACACCGGTGACAGTGCCTCTGCTCATTTCTGAACATCATTTGCATTATGTGCCACTCACTCTATTTTATCAGCTTTCTCTCTCTCTTTTAACAAAGTCTCACGCAGTTGCCCTGGGATTCAGTGGGGTATAGTCGTACATAGCTCACAGCAACTTCAAAATCTTGGGCACTAGTGATTCTCTCTTGCCTCAGCCTCCCAAGTGGCTGGGACTGCAGGTGCCCAATGCCTGGCTATTTTTAGAGTTGGGGTCTCGCTCTTGCTCAGGTTGGTCTGAAACTCCTGAGCTCAGGTGATCCACCCACCTCAGCCTCCCAGAGTGCTGAGATTACAGATGTGAGCCACTGTGCCCGGCCTTTTATCAACTGTCTTCTGCATTCCCTGAATAATATTTTTCTTATCTCCTTCACTAGCTGTTCTCCTTCCAACTTTCACAGTCTTCCTAACAGAGCTCACGGAGAACGGCATACGTTACTTCACTTTGGGTCATTAGGCCTTTACTTTTCCTAAGACAATTGCTCCTTGATGAAACACTCCTAGGGTTTCCCCGAGCTTATCAATATGTTTTGTTGCCAGTTCTCACCTGTATTTTCTGAGCAATAACCAATATTATAAAATGTTGGATATTTTAAGTCTAGCTGAAACTGAAATTCTTAATTCTTCCAGAAACCTGTTCACTTCTCGGTTGTGACATGATTATGTAAAAGCATAGTCATTGGCATTGATCAATCCTCAGAATCCCAATGTCATTCTAACTCCTCCATACATTTTTAAATTCTCACCACCGCCTATTCAATCATTTGCAAATTCTCATTTATTTTGGAACCCCCCCACAGGGAGTAAATTAAAGTGCTTTTTACCTAAATTATTGAAATGACCCCCTAATTTGTCTTTGCCTGCAGAGTCCTCCTGGATAGAACACTTTATCGCCTTTTGTCCTCAATAAGACAAATTACAAACTCCCATGCAATTATAGTGAGCCATCAAAGATTTATGTGGGGGCAACATGGTCAGAATTATGTAGATCAGAATTATATAGACCATTCCTATAACAACATAGAAGGATTTCACAGGGGTTGGAGTAAAAAGGAAAGATATTAAAAAAAGAAAGTGGACAGGTGTGCCAAAGGCAATGCTTCTGGTAGTTTAGGGGAAAGATAATGTACGTCTGGACACAGAGAAATGTCCACAATCACACAGCTAGTAAGTGATAATGGTAAAGAAAAACTGGTAATGATTCACTAGCCTCAAGATCTATAAGGATGAGCATTGCTATAGGGTCTCTAACACCCAGAACAAATATCCAGAGAGTAAAGATTGAGTAAATTATATGCATAAATTAATTACAGACATGCAAAACAAAAAATGCAGTGCAGAGTACAATTTATGTTGAATAAGGCAGGATCAAAAGTATGAAGCGTGATGTTACATCTAAATAGGAGCTGCTATTTTATCACTTAAAGGCTGTGTGACTGCAGAAATATCTTGATTTCCCCGAGCTTCACTCTTTTATCCCCATTTATAAATCAGGTCAATAGTAGAGCCTCCTTCATAAAAATGATATAAGGGTTAGAGCAGTTGGTGATGTAGTTGGCCTGACACTTAGGTGTTCAATGACTAGTACGGCTTATTATTGTTTTTGTTGTAAAGTATGTATCCTTATAAACCTGTATACATATATCTCCGTATCTGAACATGAATCTATCAATCCACTTTCTATCTCTCTAGCCACGCGTGTACATGAAGCATAGCAATGTTTAGCCTCTGTGGAAATGCATTCAAGGAGTTGTAATCGCTGAACCTTTTGACTCAGGTGGAATTAAATCTGCAAGACCTCCAGGCTTGGTAATATATACTGTGCTCTGATATGTCCCACAACAAAAGGATTAGCTTTGTGGAATTAAATGATCATAGAAAGGACTCATAGTCTCTTTCTACTTCTTTTTTGTACTTTCTCGGTATCTTAATATTCACTAGTGTCACACGTTGTGCTAGGATGAGGCTGTCACTTTATCATAACACTCGTAGTGAAATTGAAAACATCTATTGCTCTTTCGTAGCTTGGAATTTCTCGTGCCAGGGAAAGGTCTTCCAATACCCTCTGCTAAGGATGAAGGGCCATGGATCAGGTAAACGTGCGTGAGCACCAAGGCTCAGAAGGTTTCTACTTTACTTGATCCTGGTCCTTTCTCTTTGCCTTACACTACCTGAGTGAAGAACTGACCTCCCCTATTTCTAAAACTAAGATGAGGACAAGGATAAAAAGTGCCCTGTGCTGAGGAGGACAAATGGAGCCACTTTGCTGGAAGCCACCTGTCACATAGGGCGGAGTTCTCACCATTTTCATAAGTCATGAGAGTAATTGTTTGGATGAACTTTAATAAATTAAATATTTGCATATTCATAATTTATTTCACAGAATTAAGAATTTGAGAATACTTAATGACAAATTTCAACTTTGATTATTCTTAAAACTTTGTTTTACAGCATCAGATTATGCATTTTTAATTTTTAAATGGTTTTACGTAATCTCCACCAAATATTCCATAGTGCAGTTAGCCAAGAGATTGCACAGTCACAGTTACTGCGTTGATTATAACCTCAGTAACTATCCTTTTAAAGGAGTATTTAAATCATGTTTTATTTTGTTAGTTGGGACTTTAATTAATTACAGGCGTTTTTTTTTAACAAAATCTAATAATCTTACAATGAGTAAATCCATCCATACCTTTGTAATTCTTTCATTCATGTTCATATTTAAATGATTTATTAAACTTATTATGAATAAAACCTCATTGACTAATAAGTAAAGCTTTGTATATATGGCGGCATTGGTTAATATTTGAATAATCTTACCACATGTTAAACACAAATAAAATGTACTTTTAAAGTCTAAGGTCAACATTTCTTTAGGAGAAAAAGTTTTGAAAAAGCCAGAGAAGTAATTTTTGAGTTTTACATGAAAATGAAAAGTTAAATTAAAGGACTTAAATAGAGTGTCTACAAAAATTATATAATCTCTAAAAAGAGTGAAGGAGGTTATTTTTATCAACTGCTTTGAGGAAAACTAATGTAACATTCTGGATCTAAATCATCTTAATGTCCTCAAAAGCAGTATGTTCAAATTTAGATATAAGCTATCAACTTACCAAAAATTGCATGTAAAGATATTTTTGAAGCAAGAGACAGCGTGAGGAGATTTCATTCTTGATTCATTTTACGTTTGAGTCACTGGCAAGAATTATTTCTAAAAATCCCAACTTTGGAGAGATTGCAGTGAGTTTGGATTTATGAAAGATGTTTGGAAACAGCGTTACCTTATCAATTCCAAATTCTCATCACAATGGTGATAAGCTAATAGAGTGACAAAGTTTTATAGAACAGATTTTTCTTGTCACTAAAGAGAAATCACTATATTAGGTAAGGAAATTGTCCTCATGATAACATAAGCTTTAGGAATAAAATAGGTTTTATAAAAATCTATCTTATTGATAATCAGTAATAATCACCAGCAAAAACACCACAGCTTTCCATTTATTTTTGTTTTCTTTTTGAACTGATAAGCCATTTTACAAACAGGATTTCCCTACCTCATTAATTTTTACTAAACTCTTGTGAGGTATATATTTATTAATGCTAAGCTAAAGTGTTAACATTAACCAGCTGAACCTTATTTATAAATATTCATTTAGGGAGAACCTCAAATGGAAGTTCCTCCTGGGTAGATGTTTAAACATGTGAAGAGCAGGTCAGAGGGGATAAGAAAGTGCAGCTGCTCAAATCAAAAGTCAGAAAAAATATACATTTAGCAGGATGGTGCCCGTGGCTCAAAGGAATAGGGTGCTGGCCCCATATGCCAGAGGTGGGGGGTTCAATCCCAGCCCCAGCCCAAAACTGTAAAAATAATTTAAAAATGTATACATTCAGCAGTAAATAAAGTGAATAACTTTATAATTAAATTAGAGTTACATGTAAAGATATTTTTGGCTTTCTGTCAGGCTAATTAAACTTGTTATTGAATTGATGTGGGAATGTTGTTGAGGTCACTACTTCAAGCCTCAGATGAGAAATTCTGTGAGAGTTCTTTAAGAAAAACTTTTTTTCTTTGGGGGAGGTAGGGGAGATCAGAGTTTTATACACGTTTTTATTTCTCTTGTATGTCACTAGGAGTGCCGGGAAATACGTCTTTAAATCATGATAGTTAGGAGACTTTATGCTCTACCCTTGCGTCGGTTACAATGAAATGTGTTCTCTTTACTGAGTCAGATATTTGTGTTATTATTATTATTATTATTTTTGTAGTTTTTGGCCGGGGCTGGGTTTGATCCCGTCATCCCCAGCATATGAGGCAGGTACCTTACTCCTTTGAACCACAGCTGCCACCTATTTATCTTATATTGAGTATATCTTTTATACAGTAAGTCAAATAAATCACCTTTAGAAAGAGATAGGGATTAAATATGTCAATAAAACGAAATAATCAAATGAACATACATTTCCTATTTTTTTTAATTTGGTAATATGATGGGAGACAAATGAAGAGAAACAAAACTTTAAAATACTTGCTTCGTTTTACAACACCCTGGGTATACATTTTATTTTTGCCCTATCACCAGGTGAAAGTAATGTAATTCATTACCTGACCACCATTCAACCACTTTCTGCAAATGCTGGGACCTACAATGATACCATCTGCTTTGATCAATAGTCACAATTATGTTTATCTTGACTCAAATTCCCTTAGAAATTTTAGCTTTCTAAGTCCTAACCATACATCACTCAATAAATAAAAGAAATTATAAGAAAAAAATTATTAACGGAGAAAATTTGATAGTAAGAACAAATGATTATGCAACGAAATTGCTATATATCCTGATGTTCCAGATCTATAAAGAAACCAAATGTTTCTCATGATCTTAAATTTCCATAAGGAAAATTCACCAAGTGGCTTATTAACTAAATTTGAACAATGAGAATAAATGCGGAACACTCTCATGACATATTTATTTTTGTTACTAATATTTATTTTGTTACATCATATAGGTGTAAATAAATTGATTATGAAATGTAGTTGATGAAGAAAGCATACAAGGATTTTTTAAAGGTTGCAACGTAATTATAGTTTAGAAGAAAAACTAAATATCAAATTGTATCTGCCATAAAAGAAATGCAATAGATATTGATATCAGCGTAGAACAAAATCAAGTCTTATTAGAGTTAAATTAGTGGTATCACCAGTGAAATGGATTTCTGTTTATAACATAACAACTCGTATGTTGCTACGAGGAAGGAATGAATTCGTGAATTTAAAACAGAACATTGCTTTCCATGGAACCATTCCGTGAATATATGTTATTAATATGAGCTTGAGATTTGAAAAATGTATTTTTTTAAAAAACTATTTTCCACAATCAGATTTAATAAAGATGTCATCCTACCCACCAGCAGGACTTGTTTGCTAACATCTGGTATTTACTTTTAGCCTCGAGAGTTTAGTCCCTATAACATTGTGGTCAGAGAAAAGTAGCTGAATCTGTGTTCGGATGGTGAATAGCAGATGCAGAAAATCAAAATGCGGTTTGTGGAAAGCTAGAATATTTTTAAACAAATTTCTGGTGAAAGGAGTCTCTCTAGCCAACCATGCCAATTTATATATGTACATAAGTAAGTTCAAACTGCAAAAATTAATGTGATTTTGATGATTCGAAAGGCAAAAAGTTTTTTTTAAAGTGTGTATATTGGGTAGCGCCTATGGCTCAGATGGTAGGGTGCCGGCCCCATATACTGAGGGTGGCGGGTTCGAACCCAGCCCTGGCCAAACTGCAACAACAAAATAGTCGACGCCTGTAGTCCTAGCTACTCTGGAGGGTGAGGCAAGAGAATTGCCTAAGCTCAGGAGTTGGAGGTTACTGTGAGCTGTGATGCTATCGCACTCTACAGAGGGCGATAAAGCGAGACTCTGTCTCTAAAAAAAAAAAAAAAAAGTAAAAGTGTGTATATTCACTATACATATATACACGTGTGGATGTAATTTCATTCAAAAGAAAGATGATGCTAATAGGGTATATTTCAATGTTAGTATATTTCATAAATATGGTCTTGATAACATATAGGTAACTTGATTCTTCAGTTAGATATGTATCTATTATAAAATAAAATAAAATTGGTGCTTTTTCCTTTGAATATAATTAGGAGAGACTCATACTAGGTATATTTAACACTGCCCGCTAAATTTTAGAATCATATCATTTCAAAAATGATGTGATTCGTATTTTAAAATAACAAGTGTAGTGTCTGGTATCTTAGCATTTTGGCATATGTAAATGTACTTATCTGAACTCCTTTGATGAATCTCATTTGAAAGATGATATTTAAATTTTTTCCATAACTACTTCCATGTTCTGTATCTTTTACCATTTTTTAATTATTTCTTTTTATATTTCACACTTATTTAATAGGGTGTCTGATTCTGGCTTAATTCAAAAAGATGTTTGAGAAAAATCAATTGTTACACTCTTCAAGGTGTAATTTTAACATAAAAACATTGTATAATCACTTATGCAGTCAATGTAATTATATATGAATTATGAATATAAACATTCCTGGCCCTTATTTCTAATGTTTAAGGATTATAATCCTTAAGAATTTAAATTTAAGTAGGATTACTTAATAAGGAAAAGTATTAAACATTTTAACCTGGTAGCCTATTTTCAGTTTGGTATAAGCTCTCATTATATGTAAAATAATTTCTAAAGTTTAAGAAATTAATACATTTAGTTAATGAGATATCTGATATACTTTAGGAAATGTTTATATTTGTGTATGTGCCTGTGTGCACACATGGTATATATTTTTAATACATAAATTGGGACGCCTGGCAGCTGTAGTAAGAATCTTAAATATTAGCATTTGAGAAGCATTAATTTGGTTATATGATCATAACTAGAATTTTTAAAACATATTCTATCTTATTTTCTAAAGAATTTATAGCAAATAGTGACTATAATACGACTATAATACACAGAAGAAGAATAAAAGCAGATAAGTAAATATTTCAAAAAGCAGGCCGACTCAGATATCAAAAGGGATTTGAATTCTAAAACTTTATCTGCTTTTGTGAGTAGGTTTTAACCTTCCAGACTACTGCACAGGTTTATTTTGAAGACAGTCAAGATTTTAGGGGAATTCAAGATATCCCAGGAAAAAAAAAACTGCATTGTTTGCATAGTTCTCATCCTTATCATGGTTTTATCACATTTTAATATTTGAGATTTTAACTTTACTTAACTAAAAACTGCATTGTTTGCATAGTTCTCATCCTTATCATGGTTTTATCACATTTTAATATTTGAGATTTTACTTAACTAAAATTTTAAAACACATGCTGTATATGTACACTATATACATATATACAGAAAAATCACGCTCTTCACTCACAGGCAAACTGCAGAGTGGCTTCTCTGCTAAGAATACTTCCAAAGGTGTTGAATGCCAAACACTGGTAGTGACCAGAATCCTTTGCTTCACTGGGATTGCTTATAATGAAGGTGCCGTCGATCAAACTGTAGCGATAATCACTTCCCAAGTCTATTTCTGTTCCATTTCGAAGCCATCTTAGGAAAAATCAGGAGACAAACATGTAAAAATTACTTGAGACATTATAATACTCTCTGGGAATGTCAGAATATCATTGATGGAAAAAATTTCAGGCTAAGTAAAATTATCAGCAGTGGGTTTCTACCTGTAACTGGGAACTGGGTTGCCACGTACTTCACAATTCAGTACTACCTTCTTTTCATCAGAATCAGTGGGGAAAATGATATCGTCCGGTTCTTGCACAAACACTGGCCCATAGTCCACACTTTCTGTAAGGTTACAAACAGATGCACCTTAAAATTTCTCAAAATAGTCAGACTACATTTTCTTCTGCATCGCTCTATTTTTACTCAAAATTATTGCTCTCTCTCCTTGTAATTAACAGGTAAATTTCCAAAAGAAGGGATTGCTAGAAAATAAAATTATCATAGTAAATCGTAGAGATCTAAATATAATTTCTAATGCCCTAAGAGTGATTTGTAAGGTATGACATATGCAAGGAAAAATAAACATCTCAAACACTGAAAGACATTGTTTGATATACATATGTCTTGTTCTCATCATCTAAAGCAGACCCTAGGAAAATAATGTCAAACAGACATTATTTAAAAATTTTAAAAGTTGGTAATATTCTTAGGATGTTAAAAATAACACACAAGAAAAGTGAGATGTTAATATTGTTACTACTTGGAAACTACTGGTAGGAAAATCTCGGTCATCTTGCATTGTTTAATCTTTTCTTTACCTATTCATTTAAGCACTGTTTAGTGCCAGGAAACTCAATATTTAAAAAGAAATACTACAAAATATGTACACCCCATTTTTAGAAGAATGAGTTCAGTGTAAACTGTTTTGCTTTCTTTGAACATGCTATATGTTGCTGTATTTGAGCAAAGGAAAAATATATGCGTAGAATTCTAAATCAAATAAAAACTGTGCACGTATAAGTTGTATGCATTTATAATTGTTTTCACTCCTAGATAACCTTGCTGTTGTTATTTTCTTCAGAAAAAATGAAATATTACATACAAACATCAAAATGTGCTTCTCTATACCAATTATATTGCTGGCACTCAAAACTTTTATTCAACAAGAAAAATGAAAATAAGTGAATGACAATTAACTAGATTAAATTATTGTCAGAATTCTGTGTTTGTTGTTACATTATAATGAATGTACAAACATTTGTAAAAACACATAAAACTTGATCAAACTCTAAGAATGAAATTGCACAATCAAGTTATAAAAAACCCATCCTTTTTGGAATTTTGCATCCAAATGTGTTTGACTCCAAAGCTTAAGATGTTTATACAGTGTAAACACATAAAATATACTGATTAAACTTATTACATGTTAATTGTATGGAGTATAGTTATACATAATATATAAATAGTCATTTTTAATTTGTAGAGATCAGAAAGGATTATTTTTTATATTATAAGTATTACTATTCTTCTTACTCTAACATTTTATAAAGTACTTTCATATTTGGATACTATTGTTATCAATTTTCTGAAATCAACATTATAATTATTTCCAATTGAAAGACGAAAACGCTAATATTCTGAGAGGAAATCTCTGCAAAATTAGCCAAATAATAAGTAGTTGATTTCAAGTATATTTTTCTGGTTCCAAATCTTATGTTTTGAAAATTGTTAAAACAGAACAAGAGAAAGAAAGGGTTGCCAAGCTGAGGAAAGCAGAAGGGTAAGATTTGCTAAATTACAGCATAAATAGCAAGGGACTCGTCTGAACAACGAGCAGTGTGTGGATGGCTGACCACACTTTACACGGCGTTCCTCTAGTGCTGACTGTTAGTTCCCAAAGCATCTGAGCCCCATCAAGTGACAATGTCATTACATCTGTTGCTACAAAGCCAATGTCTCAATACAAATGGCAATAAATAGAAATGTGAAAAAAAAAAAAAAAGCAGTTGCAAAAAGCCAAGTTCAGAAATTCCCATTTGTCAATTTAGAGCTTCCTAAATTGACAAATGGGAATTTCCTAATTCCTACACTTCCTTAGGCAAGTGTAATCAGCAAATATTTTATTTCTAAAGAGATTAGTTTTTAAGCTCCACATGCAGAAGGTACATTTCAGGTACATTCAGACATATTTTAAATTCTTTATCCTGTAGTAATTTTATCTACTGCTTATGATGATGCATTGTTTAAAGCTATGTCCTTACATTTTGTACTCTTTAGCTTGATGGCATGTTTTCCTGTGGAGGTAGACTTCAAATGCTATATGATACTAAATCATCACAAATATCCTGGTAACCAATAACTCCAGCACTTTTTTAAAAAAATTTTATTGAATCATAATTCTGTACATTGGTGCAATCATAGGGCACGATTCATATACATTCAGAAATGTTTTGATCGTACTGTTACAGATAGCCTTCGTGGCATTTTCTTGATCACTATATAAAGACATTGATACTCTAC
>CAUYON010044176.1:0-31641 GCA_963573935.1 Arctocebus calabarensis
GCAGGGTACTGGTGAAACTTATTAAATGTAGAATATCAATGTCTTCATATAGTGATCAAGAAAATGCCATGAAGGCTATCTTTAACAGTACGACCAAAATATTTCTGATTGTATATCAAGTCAGCATATTGTGCTCCATGATTGCACCAATGTACATAATTATGATTTAATAAAATTATTAAAAATATATATATATATATATAAAGAAAGGAGCTATGGATGGGGGCTCGTCTATCCCTCACAGTACCAAATGTTTCCCTGGTTATGATTCCGAAAGCAAGGAATTTAATGCTGAAGTACATCGAAAGCATATCATGGGACAGAATGCTGCACATTATGTGTTACGTAATGGAAGAAGATGAAGATGCTTACAAAAACCAGTTCTCTCAATACATAAAGAACAATATCACTCCAGACATGATGGACAT
The DNA here is from genome assembly GCA_963573935.1 of Arctocebus calabarensis. Taxonomy (NCBI): domain Eukaryota; kingdom Metazoa; phylum Chordata; class Mammalia; order Primates; family Lorisidae; genus Arctocebus; species Arctocebus calabarensis. Next base: position 429 of record CAUYON010044176.1, read on the forward strand.
GTATAAAAAAAGCTTATGCTGCTATATGAGATCATCCAGTCTGTGAGAAGAAGCCCAAGAAAGAAGTTAAAAAGAAAAGATGGAACCATCCTCAAATGTCCCTTGTCCAGAAGAAAGAGCAGGTAGCTCAAAAGAAGGCAAGCTTCTTAGAATTCAGGAGTGAGCTGCTGAAAGCTAAACCAAACAGCAATTTTATATAACAATTTTCAGATAAAAACAATAAGCTTTATTTAGTAAGCAAAATAAAATAAAAGTTATAAGCAGGTGCAATTTTGAGAAATGTAAAAACTAAATTTAGTAAGAGGGACTTTACCTACAAATGCAATCAGTGTAATCTGGTTTCTTGTACCCTCAATGAGTCCCCAACAATAAAAAAATAAAAACCCAAAAAGCTAAATTTAAAATACATTAGATAACAATATTAATAATTAGATAATAATAGAATTAATGCAGCAATATTTATACTAGATAACATATTAATATATTAACACAAAGGAAATAAATTTGAGTTTATGTTGCAAGAGAAAAGCAGGATACTAATTGTGTATCAAGTATAAGCTCAACTATTTAAAAAAAGAAGCAAATCTAAACATGAGAAGAGGGGCGACGCCTGTGGCTCAAAGGAGTAGGGTGCAAGCCCCATATGCCAGAGGTGGCAGGTTCATACCCAGCCCTGGCTAAAAACTGCAAAAAAAAAAAAAAGAAAGAAAGAAAGAAAGAAAGAAAGAGAGAAAGAGAAAGAGAGAGAGAGAGAGAGAGAAAGGAAAGAAAGGAAAGAAAGAGAGAGAGAGAGAGAGAGAAAGAGAGAGAGAGAGAGAGAGAGAAAGAGAAAGAAAGAAAGAAAGAAAGAAAGAAAGAAAGAAAGAAAGAAAGAAAGAAAGAAAGAAAGAAAGAAAGAAAGAAAGAAAGAAAAGAAAGAAAGAAAGAAAGAAAACATGAGAAGAGGTTGGGTATGGTGGCTCACTCCTGTAATCCTAGCACTCTGGGAGGCCCACATGGGTGGATCCCTTGAGCTCAAGAGTTTGAGACCAGGCTGAGCAAAAGCGAGATTTTATCTATACTAAAAATAGACAAACTAGCCAGGTGTTGTGGCAAGCACCTGTAATCCCGGCTACTTGGGAGGCTGAGGCAAGAGGACCCAACAGTTTGAGGTTGCTGTGAGCTGTGAGGCAACCGTGGCACTCTGTCCAAGGTGACTGAGTTAGACTCTCTTAAACAAACAAACAAATAAACCCCAAACACAGTAAGTATAAGAAGAAAGATAAAAGAATAATTGGACTTATCTGTTTTTTTTCTATTCTAGAATTTGCCTTATTAATCAATAGTCTTTCATGGGACAAAAATGAAAAACATTGCAGAATGGATCTGAAACCAGAGAGCTGGGCAGAAGACACTATGTCCATACTGCCCTGGGGGGCCCGAGGTGCTGCTGCTGGAGGGCAGGCCTGACCCCGCACAGCTTTGATCTCTGGACTGTATCAAAGGCAAACAAAAAACTTGTTTTTTTCCCAAGCATGTTTTTCTCTCCATCCCCTTAGCATCCTTTATTCTGGAGCGGTACGGTAGGTTCAGTTGTGTTCTTCCAAAGGATAGGTCCACGTCTAAACTCCAGGATGGCTGTGAGTGTCACTTTATTTGATAGAACTGAATGAAGGGCCTCAAGGGGAGACCTGAAGATGAGATGGTCCTGGTTTTAGGGAGGATTCTAAGTCCAGTGACTGGTGTCCTGTGGCTGTCTTTGGGTAGCAAGAGGAAGGGAAATTTGAGACACACAGATGTAGAAAGAAACGCAGGGAAGGAAGCCAGGTGAAGAAGGAGCAGAGATTGGAGTGACGCCGCCACAAGTCAAGGAACACCATGGGCCGTCAGAAGCTGGAGGAGGCGAGGGAGGATGCACTCCCCTCCCCCAGACCTTGCCAAGGAGCACAGCCCTGCCAACACCTCGATTTCAGATTTGTGGGCTCCAGATCTGTGAGGGAATAAATGTCTGTTGTTTTAACCATCAAAATTTGTGGTCATTTGTTACAGCATCCTGGTAAATTAATGCACGAAACAGGCTAATGCTGGGAGAGGAGACCAAGCCTGAGAGGCAGTGGTTACTTTTCAGGCTCTTTTCTCATGAAACAAACATTTACTGAGCACCTGCTGTTTGGAAGGCTGCGTGCAGGGCCTGAGGGTTGTTGTGAGAATGTGAAGTTAGGGTGAACTCGACACACGCCCTGTGGGCCCCGTGAAAGCACGTGGGCTTCGCCTCATGCATCAGCTTGGGTCACTGCAGGATGGTAAAGATGAGTTCTGTGCTTTAGAAAAAGAGCTCGGGGCGTAGGGAAAATGGATTATAATGGGAGAACCTTGAGAAATGTCAGTTAGGACAGGGAGCTTCCACCAGGGGCTGTTTGGCCCCTTTATCAAGTACGTCGAAATCTTGGGTAGCAGCAGCCCGTGATATGTAAACAAGAAACCCCAGCATCCCCATTGTTTCTATGAGACAAATTAGAAGAGAGGTAAGCCTGGGAAAATGGTGGCAAGTGGAATCATGCCCATAAGAGCATGACTAAACATGGTGGGGTGAGGGGGTTTTAAAAGGTTAATAACAACGCACACTACTTTCTGAGGATCTTACCACATCCGTGGTAAGACAGTGCGGCTTGTTAGTTCGTGCAATTCACCAGCAGCAGCACGAGGTATTGCTCTTACCTCAGTTTCTTCCTGAAGATTTTGAGGCTTTGATTTGAGCGAGGGCACATTCAGTGAGTGAGGGGGCTGGGATCTACCTCAAGCAACTGAGTTCCCTCACTGTCACGTATTCTGCCCTCCCCCTGAATGGCCTAGAGGTTTTTTTTTTTTTTTGAGACAGAGCCTCAAGCTGTCACCCTGGATAGAGTGCTGTGGCATCATAGCTCACAGCAACCTCCAACTCCTGGGCTCAAGCGAGTCTCCTGCCTCCGCCTCCCAAGTAGCTGGGACTACAGGCGTCCCCCACAACGCCCAGCCATTTGGTTGCAGCCGTCATTGTTGTTTGGCGGGCCCGGGCTGGATTCGAACCTGCCAGCTCAGGTGTACGTGGCTGGCACCTTAGCCCGTTGAGCCACAGGTGCCGAGCCATGGCCTAGAGGTTTTAAGGACTTGCATCCAGTAGCAGTCAGTATTGGTGGGGGCGAAACAGGTGTGAGAGCTGTTGCCAAAGTTGTATCTATGTGACTTTGTGACAAATTGGGAAAAGGACAGGAGAGACATTACCCACACCTTTTTTTCTTTCTGCTTTTGAAATCTCATATAATATTTAGAATTTGGGGTTACATAGTCAATGCCAACTACCTAAATCAGTTCATTATGTATTTTTTATTTTAATTTTATTTTTTATTCTTTTTAAAGTTTATATTCTCTCTTTTTTTTAAATTTCAGGTTATTGTGAGGGTACAACCAGTTTACCAGCTCACCATTTTTGAATTGTTAGGTAGAGTCCCTCTTGTAGTTCTGTCCCGAATCCAAAAGGTGTGCCCAACACCCCTAACTTGTGCCCTTTAGGTGGGAGCACCCCAATCCTCCCCATCTTCAGTTCACTATATCTTGAGATGTAACAGGAAAGGACAACTCTCATCTGCGTCTCAGAATGGCTATAATTCCAAGGAACCCTGTGCGTCAGTGAATTCTGAAGCCAAGATGATACGTAAATCAGGTAACCAAACGCCAGCCTCTCTCATGGATGGTAAATAGGTGAATATGTTTTATACAACACAATTGTGCATCACCGATACCTTTAATTGCAAAATGGCATTTTCAAAAAAAATCAACTACATCTTGGGGAAATCACTGGTGTGTATTTTATGCCACATTTTAGAATTGCCTGTATTTAGTTTGCTAGGGCTATGCTGACAAAGTACCACAGACTGGAAGGCTGAAACAACAGAAATTTATTTTCTCATGGTTCTGGAGATTGGAAGTCCAAGATCAAGGTGTTATTTGTTTGGTTTCTTCTCAGGCCTCTTCTTGACTTGCACAGGGCTGCCTTCCAGCTGTGTTCTCCCAGGCTCTTTCTTCCCAGCACCCATACTTGTGTCCAAATCTCCTCTCCTTGCAAGTGGATTAGGACCCACCCTAAAGACTTCATTGTAACTTAATTACCTCTTTTAAAGACCTGATCTCCCAAGGCAGTTACAATCTGAGCTTGAAGGGAAAGGTGTTTTTTTTTGTTTTTTGTTTTTTGTTTTAGGATTTCTGCATATGGATTTTCCCAGTGGAGGGAACACAACTCAGTCCCTAACACTGCCCAAGGTCACATAGGTCAGAACAATATTCACACTGTACTGAACTGTTCCTTGATGAGATGATGGGATCCAATCACTTAGGCCATTTTATAATCAGAGCCAGAAGTGACTTCACTGTGGGACACTTTAGAAAGCTACCACCCTCTTCCTTATTACCGTGGCCTGTTTCCCAGGGCTAAACAGAGATTTCAGTCATTCTTTGGCATTATTGCAAGCCATGAGGACATCTACATCTGATATTTGAAAGGGATGAGAACATGAGTGGGTGGAAGTTGAAACTGTTGTTTGTTTAGATACAAGTACATGGAAAGGCTCAATGAAATGTTGTGACCTCAGAGGGTGGACTGCAACGGGCAGGAGACTTTGAAGGTCAATCCTATGTGGCTGCTAGGACAGTGCCCTTTCCCCAAGGGCAACTGTTCCTTCAACTGACGAAACACATGCATCAGTATGACATTGCGAAAGGAGGGTTTCCCCCAACCCTGCATGTGATTCCGTCTCTTTATTAGGAAACATTATTTCGGGAGTATGTATATATTCCCTAATAAAACGAAGTGGGGGAGACGATTTTTGCTACGCGCTATTGGATTAAAATACACATTTCTAACTAATTAGATTTCAATAATACAACACACTAAAATAACCTTCTGTTGTTTAAAAAAAAATCCTTTCTTCATGCACTTCCCTCTTTGATAAATGGCCTTCTTTGTTGCCTCACCTGCGGTTCGCATGCTACTGACTCTCAACTCTGTATCTACAGGGAGGATTTTCTCCTTAGCTTCTGATGTGTGTCTGGGCAGTTTCCTCTAGGTCCTGCCACCTGACAGCTCACAGACCCATCACGTTCTAGGAGTACAAAACGGAGCTTCTTCGTGTCCCTGAGCACCTGCTTGTCCTACATGCTCAGTCTAATCACGTAGTTCCTCAAATAAAGAACTTGGACTTATACCTGCTTTCTTCCCACCCCTCACTCCCCTACCAAATCCTACCAATTGTGTGTCTTACGTATTTCCCAGCTGTGCTTTCCTCTTCATTCTCTTCAATTCAGATCCCAACCATCTTTCACTTAGGTTATTGTATTTGCCTCCCCAGATGTCTCCCTGTTTCCCATCCCACCCCTTTCTTCTTTCATTGGCACCCCAAACCTGCAGGACAGACTCCTTTGCTCCTTTGCTCAGACAGGACTAACATCTTTTCTTAAAAAATTGTTTCAGGTTTAATTTGAGGTTACAAAGAATTAGGTTACAATGTTTGCATTTGTTAGGTAGAATTCCTCTTATAATTGTGTCTGGACCCAAGACCAATATCTTTTCTTGAAACATATCCTTTGCTACAACTATTTGCAAACAACTTGCCGTTGCTTTAATGTAGCCTCTTGTTTTCTGACACAAGGTCATGAGCTCATCTGGAGTTTGACCTTCTGGCCAACCCCGTGTCTCTTGCAGGCATCATATCCTTAGGATGACTCCTTTGATCCCCACAGCCTAAGCTGGTGTTCCTTTTCTGTGGCTCAGGGAATATTGTGTGTTTTTCTGAATTGGACTTATTTCCTTGTCTGTCTCAGACATTAGATTTACAGTACTTTATACCCATGGATAGTTTCATTCACCTTTGTGCCCAGCATCCAGTCCATGGCTATCACATAGGAGTCCTTGTAAGTACATTAAATAAATAAATATGAAAATGCTTTGAAAAGTTTTACATTTGATGCAAGTATTGGGGATATATTTTTAAGAAAAACAAACAATACCCCTTAAGCATCTATAGCAATCTATTGTTTTATTATAAGAAGAGCAGGGAATCAGATCTAGGAGCTTCAAATACCAATGTATTGCCTATCCATACCTGTTAGTTTCCCCAGCTGCAAAATGGGGCTAGTAATTCTATGTTGCAAGAACCAACTTTGATAATGCAGGCAAAATTTATCTCAAAGATACAAATACTTTTCTATGCAAACATGAATTAACATCAACCAAGTCTTTGTAAAAACAGATATATAAACACAGGCATATACAAATACATTTTTATACTTTATCTTGCTCGACTATTTAAATTAGATCTCCACCATCTTGTACAAAGTTCCCTTGAATGGCAAGAAAGTGGTTTCCTCATTTTCAAAGGAAAAGAGTTTTTTGAGTAAGACTGGTTCTCAGTGGCACACTCCTCATGAATGCAATTAACTATAGAATTGACTCTGAAAACTTAGCCTGTTTAAAAAAAAATAATAAAAACAAAAAACACACAGAGAAGAAAGTGAATCCTATTTTGGTAGAGAGATTTGTTCTAAGCCAGTAAAATGAGTAGTCGAATGACCCAATCGTGAGCACACACACACATGTATATATACATATATCTCTCTATATATATATTTTTATGTCCAATAGGGTATTGTGCTGATGAGCTCACAAAATTTGAGGGAGGCACATCTCACACATGCTTATGAACTACAAAAAGATCTAAGCACACATTTTTATTTCCCTTGAGCGAACCAATAGGCTCATAATACCTTTTGGTATTTTGAGAGCAGGTGAGATGGACTTGGGAGTGAAGAACAGAACAGAACCTCTGTCCACCCCTACAAACATGTTCTGTTTTTACACAAGGTGGTTCCTGCTATATAGAAAGTGCCTGGTGGGAAGTGGAACACATTATTCTTAGTAAAGCATCTCAAGAGAGGAGAAGCAAAAATCCAATGTACTCAATTTTGATATAAGGGCACTGGATGACCTAGTACATGGTGGGTAGGGGAATGGGGGAGTGGAGGGAGGGAGGGGGGAGGGGTCACGGTGTTTGGCACAACTCTTGGGGGAGGAATACATTTATAAGGGGAACTTTGCCTGACAAATGCAATCAGTGTAACCTGGGTCTTTGTACCCTCAATGAATCCCCAAAAATTAAAAAAAAAGAAAAGAAAAGAAAAAAATAAGACCCCCAACTAAGGCATAAGACTCTGACTAAGACATAAGCTAAGAAACTCCCCTGGGCCTCAGCTACTGAGTGAAATGATTCCCAGCCCAAGAGTGCCAAGTTACAGCCCTGCTGGTGGGGACAGAGCCGTCCTCAGAGAGCCCAGTGGGGTTGCTCGGCACACAGAGCCTCTCTTTTCGGGGTGGGTTTGCCCCACTTTGTTTTCTTGCGAGCTCAGTGGCTTGTTCCTAACTCACAGCCAATCACCACACTGCCAGATGGTGCGAAAGATTTACCGGAATTTCGTTTTCAAATAAACCACAGGCTTGGATGAGCTAATGTTGTTCCACATAAAAAAGCCACAAAACTGGACAAATTACTGTTGTTTCAAAGAAAAGAAATGTGTCCAAGCCATCAGGTCTGCCCTTCTCAAAAAGACCTGATAGCTGCACCCAGCCACGCGGGGCAGGGATCATTCTCGCGGGAAACCACCGCACCTAGCGATGGGTGGGGAGACAGCGTCCCCTCCTCCTTGACGCCACGGAATAACTGCGGGGCAATTTCTTCCTCCCCGGGAACTGGACTCTTTCTGTCACGTTCCTCTGTGTTATACTAAGAGCCCACGGATGGCAACAGTCCTTCCTGTCAGCAATGTTCGTGGTCCTTCCCCAAACCCAGACTGCCTGTGAGCACCCCCAGGACAGAGCACTGACGCAGCAGGTCACCTTCGGGCAGCTCAGCCAGGACACGAAGGCTGATGATTTATAAACCACGCTGCAGGGGCGTGTTCCAGAAGAAGTGGGGGCGTAGCTTAGGGAGCGATGATTCCAAGACTGGAGTGCTGACCTCTTGACAGCAGTGGGACCAGACACAGATTTCAGGCCACTAAAGAACACGATTGTCTCGTCTTTAAGACGGTAATAAGAATATCAAGCCCACAGGGTTGTTGTAAGGATAAAATAGAACAAATGTGCACAGTCCTTTAGCACCATGCCCAATATACAATAGGTGTTTGTTTCCTACCTGTGGCAGCATGATGATGGCGGGGGTGGGGGAGGTGGGAGTGGTGGTGATGATGATGATAGTGGTGATGTCCTTAACCTACAGTGCTCGTCACATCCATCTGGTGCAAAAGAGCCAGTCTCAGAAGAGGCATATCATCTGTTTCCTCTGGTCAGCTGAATTGAACAAAATACCCCTTGAAGTGAATCGAGCCAGGATATCAATCAATATAACTCAGTCCGAAAGAGCCATTATTAAAGAATCTAAAGAATTGCCTCATCTTTTTTTCCTTCCTTTTCTCAACCAAACCCCGAAATAGATACCTTAAGAACTTGGTATTAAATTAGAATTTTATGAATTTTCTTCCCTTCTGAAGTTTTACATAATAAATATATGTGTAAAAACTGTCTAAAGGGATGCCTGTGATCTGGGCGTGGCACTTGATTTTGCTACATGGGATAAAGAAATCTGGAACCTATTTGAGCAGGGATTCAGATATATACACTTGATCAGTATAACTCAAAGGGCTACCAGTAATGGAGTCCTTTATAAGCTAAACAACTTTATGTACTTGATTTTATTGAATGCTTACTCTAAATTTATGATGTTTTCCCTATTTTGCAAATGAAAATACCAAACAAAAACATTTACTAGCTGTAAAAAGGCCATATGTGCTCGACCAGAAGGCCTGCTGATGCTATTCTGCCTTGCTAACATGTTTTTGGATAGAAATCCCTAGAGATGACTCTTCAGCTAACACTACATGAGATGACGGTGATAACGATAGATAAAATAAAATGCTTTCTGAATTATGCCTCGGTTTTCACAGCCAATCTGGGAGGTAGAAGCTCTCATCACTCCATTCTAGAGGTGAGGGAACCAGGCAGAGAAGCTAATCATGGCCAGAGTCTCGCAGCTGGTGGCATGTGGCTGAGCTGGGATTCAAACCCAAGTAATTTGACCTTGACTTTCATGTTATGCTCCTTCCTATAGGCAGGACCCAGTATCCTGAAGTCTTGCCTGTGGAAGGAACTGTTCACCCATTGTTCATCAGGCAAGTAGCCCTGAACTTTATGTAGCAGCCACCACAACGTAAGATCAACCCGCCAACTCCACAAGAGACTCCATGATCACCCAGACAAAGAAGGCCGGGACTTCTTGCTGGGTGTGTTGAAAAGCATGGTAGGATGGCTGTGGGGGGTCACAAGAAAGTGTTTGCTGATATGAAAAGTCTATAAAGTTTGACTAGAGATTTCTTAGAGACATGAAAAGGGACTTCTGGTGCATTTTCTTGCAGGGCTTAATTTTTCTCAGGGTTCAGTTTCTTTGACCTCTGAATGAATGTGAGCAATTTTGCCCCCCTCTTTCTGGCTGAACCCAAACCTTTTAATTTCTCAATTGATGTAAATATGCCCCTCCTCCTGCCCCTCAGACTTGCCTCATTTCTTAAGGTTAGAGTGAGGTTTGGAGAAAGCTCTGTTCATTTTGAAGCCTAGGTCTTCATTCCAAACCCTCTTAGACTCTGGCTGGGGCCTGGAAGAGGTCTGTGACTATCCACGATAGGAGAGCCCTTGGCAGGTCAGTGCAGGCTTAATCAAGAGTGCATCTCCTTACCAAATGCCCAGCTGGGCCACAAATGCCCCCAGCGTTCCCTCCAGCTCGACACGTGGGTCCTCTTGGGCCCTCATTGTAGAGCCTTCTGTGGTGATTTCCCTTCCCAGGGCAGGCCCCACCGGGCACTGACTCAGGGCCTATCATTCTTTACTAGAAGTTCCGGATGAAGCAATGCAGGGGAGAGCATCACTGTTTCTACTCCCTAACTCTGCCCATGACTCATTATTCAGCGCACACCCAGTGGTTCCACATCCCCCTCCCGAGGAGGAGGCGCAGAGCCTGTTACATGAGCAGCAGTCTGCAGCTGCTCTTGGCTAATTGAAAGTGAAGCCCTCTGACGGGAGGCCCCGCTGGGAGTGGCATGACTCTCTCCTCACCCCAGGATACCGATCTTTATGAGGAGGGGGCCCCCAAAGCCGGGTGTGCTGCAGGGGTTTGTTTTTTGCACAGTAGGCCTGATGTTTGCAACAGCTTATGTTTTCTGCCTTGTTAAGACTCAGCCCTTCCGTAGTGCCGCTGATGTTATCTCAGAGCTGAGCTGCGTGGGGCAGAATCTGCCCAATGTGCTGAGCAGAGGAGGAAACGTGGCCTGGGGTTTCTGTGCCCAGGGACCCACCCGAGAGGGACCACCCAGGAATGATCGTCTCAGGGAGAGGATTCTCTTGCACGAGCTGCTTTTGTGTAATAAGCTCAGCACTGTGATTGTGGACAATCAAGCTGAATTGCAAAGCCCAGAGTAGAAGAGACAGTTGCTGGTCTCATTCAGGGAGAGAAGTGACTTGAAATTGCTCTTTGAATAAAACAGAGGGGTTAGAAGAGATCCGTCTGTGGGCTCCACAATCCTGTCTCCTTTCCCAGTCTGCATTACCAAGGAATTACTTTTCAGGAGTGGTGGGAAGCAAAACAAATTTTGAACATCCATTTCTGGAACCTGTTTCACACAGAGAAGGCTTGCTTGTACAGACGGGAAGTATACGCTGGTGGGGAGGAGGCTGTCGTTTTGAATGCCACCCCCCTCCCCCCAGACCCAGGGGACTGGGAAGTGTGCTACGCCTGGTTCCTAGGGCAAGACCTCACCCCTCCTTAACTGGGCCTCATTATCTGCTTTGGCTGAGCTGGGAACAGCCGGCAGGGGATGGGTCACGGGCGAGGGAGCACACTGGCCTGCAGCTTGGCAGTGCTGCAGTCCCCAGGGGGAATGTTCCAGGAAATGTCCCCAGTACCATAGAGAACTGAGATCCTGGAGAAGACTGGTCTAAGGAGCTCAGAAAGACCAGAAAAACTGGGGCATTTTGGCAAGAGGAGAGGGAATGGCATTCTTGGGTTATTGGCTTGTGGTGTGCTGCCATGGTTGGGGGGACAGCCTTGATGTTCTCAGTGAAGGTCACAGACATGGTATCGTGGGCTTCATTGTCCCTTACCCCAGCCCACCCCCCAAATCCATATGTTGAAGCCCTAATCTCCAGTAATACAGAACGTGACTGTATTTGGAGACAGGGCCTTTAAAGAAGTGCTCTAGCTAAAAGGAGGTCATTAAGTGGGCTCCAATCTGACACGACCTGTGTCCTTGTAAGGACACACAGAGGGACGACCATGCAGAGACAGGGGAAGAGGTGGCCATCCACAAGCCTCAGAAAGAGGCTTCAGAGGAAACCAACCCTGCCAGCACCTTGATCTTGGACTCCTGGTCTCCAGGACTGTGAGAAAAAAAATTTCTATTGTTTAATAAGCCACCCAGTCTGTCCTACTTTGTCATGGCAGCCTGAGCTGTCTCACACACACTATGACCCTGCAATTGCCCTAAATTTGGGTGCTTGGCTTTTCTTTCTTTCTTTCTTTCTTTCTTTCTTTCTTTCTTTCTTTCTTTCTTTCTTTCTTTCTTTCTCTCTCTCTCTCTCTCTCTCTCTCTCTCTTTTTTTATTTGAGACAGAGTCTCTCTTTGCCACCCTCGGTAGAGTGCCATGGCATCACAGCTCACAGCAGCCTCAAACTCTTGGACTTAAGCAATTCTCTTTCCCCAGCCTCCCAAGTAGCTGGGACTACAGGTGCCCGTCATGATACCTGGGTGGGGGTGCTTGGTTTTTCTTCCCGGCTCAAAACTTGTCTTTTTGTGTGTAGTTCTCAGGAGACAAGTTGGGGTATGCAGAGGGAGAGGTCTCTCTTCCCCAGTTGCTGTCGCTGGGATGCACTTGGGAAGACTGGGATGCTGAATCTATTGAGAAGAATACAAAGAACTGACAGCCCTGGTGAGGAGGGGGTAGAGAGCTCCTGAGGCCCTGGAGGGAGAGGCAGATACTTCGGCCTTCTGGGACATTTTAACCCAGCACAGCGTGAACAGGTCTCCTACCCGAGGGGCTGGCATTTTCCCCGAGCTCATTTAGAGCCCGGAGCCTGGCTGGGTCTCAGTTAAGAAACCGCCGTAGGAGCAGTTTATCCACATACCTGGGGTGTCTCAGGGGAAATTCACCTTGTGCTCTGGCCGAGGGCCTCAGGGGACACTTTGGGAAGGAACCCTGATATGGTAGGAGGTGTTTGGCCGTTAGCCGCGGTAGAGCTCAGTTGTGTGTACTCTCCCACGAGGCAGGTGTTGCCCACCAGGATCAACAGGGTAGACCCCTGCGTAGACCCTGATTGCCCACCCGAATCAACAGGACAGACCCCAGGACCGGACACCCTGCCCCCTGACGGCCGCCACCACCAGATAAATCGCTGCAGCTTTACTCTCCTCTATCTTTCCAGAAACCTGTCCTTTCACCCGGGAGTCTGCTGCTGCCTCCTTTCCTCCCCTCTGCAAAGCCTGTTTTAATCCAGGGCTCTTCGCTTCCCAGCTGAGCTAACGGTGACCGCTGGTGTCCCCAGCGTGGGCAGGGCAGGCAGGGTTCAAGCCGCCTTTCAAAGCTGCCCTGATTCTTTCTCCTTTCCACAAAGCCACAGCCTCATGCACAGCAGACAATAGGGCAGCCGGGCCAGCTTGCCCACCGTCCCCGGAGCCACTTCCCCGCTCCAGCTGCTCTTCCCTCGGGCTTCAGGTGTGGGTGGGGCCCGAGAAAAACCTTCTTGCTTCACCATTTCATTCGACAGGGAACCAGGGAAGCTTGAAGAAGGAAATGAAGCCCCGCCAGCACCTAGCAGCACGTGCCATGCGGCCATTCAGGGATGAGTGTCCTTCAGAGGAAAAATTAAACCCTAAACCCAGAGGTGTCGGCTAAATCCTGCCGTAAATGCCTCATAAACTTGGAACTCCACCAGCGCCCTGCGAAGGCTGCGCTGTCCCGCGGGCGGGCCTGGCCCTCGTCCAGGGCTTCAGTTGCAACGCTGGAAACTCCCTGACTTGAAACAATGTCTGGGTGTTTTCTGCCTCCTAGGAACTCAGAAGGCGGGTTACAGGTTTAGTAAATTCGTTGTCTCATTTGACTTCTCCCACTCTGCCTACTTGTGTGTGTCATCTGCCTTGGCCATCATGCCTACTGTCAACGTGCTGACTCTGAAAGGCAGGGACACCCAGGAACTCAGTGAGCCGTGGAACTGGTGGCTGCAAGTTTGTCATCCACTGAATAGTTGTGTGCTTGGGTGCTGTGTAAGCAACGGCTGCCCCCTGAAATAAAATAGGACACGGCAGGTGGGCGCGGTGGCTCACGTCTGGAATCCTAGCACTCTGGGAGGCCGAAGTTGATGGACAGCCTGAGCTCAGGATTTCAAGGTCAGACTGAGCAAGAGGCAGACCCCATCTTTACTAAAAAGAGAAAAACTAGCTGGGAGTCGTGGCGGGCACCTGTATCCCAGCTAGAGGCAAGGCAAGAGGATCACTTGAACCCAAGAGTTTGAGGTTGCTGTGAGCTATGACACCACGCCACTCTAACCAGGGTGACAGAGTGAGACTCTGTCTCAAAGAATTTTAAATAAATGCAATTCAATACAATACAATAGGACACAGCCCTGCTTTCCAGGAGTTGAGTCTCCAGGCAGAAGGCTCATCACCCCATTCAGGACCCATTTCTAAAGCTCATTTTCTTATTCTTCACCCTCTTCTTCCTCTTCTTTCTCTTCCTTCTTCCATTCCCTCCCTTTTCCTCCTCTTCCAGCTCTTCCTTTCCTGGGCCAGAGCTAAGCTAGACTCTCTCTAATCACTTACACTCTTAGGGTCGAAGGAAGTGACTTGGAGATGTCTTTGAAGTGCTTTTCTCTTCCCAGCCCCACTTCTCTTTGCTGAAGTTGACGTTTAGGAGGAGGAGACTATGAAATTTATAAAGGAAAGAGAAGTCAATATGGGAACACTTCACTGAGAAGTAGTTTCTAGCAGGGAAGGATATAAGTGACGACAAAAATGCTAAGAAACAGAATCTCAGTGCTGCTGGGTTCTGTAAGTTTATCCTTTCTCTTTCTAGATAAGAAAAACGAGACCCAAGAAGGTTGGTGACTTAGGCAAGGAGAGAGAATCATCAAAGGATCAAGACGCAGCCCTTCTTGTTTCTAAATCAGTGATCCTAAGCCATTACCCCCAAGCCAGTGCCATTTAGACCCCAGACACACATGTGATTGGGAAGGTCCTCCATGGGCCTGCCCAGCTTCCATGTTCCCTTGCAAGTTCTGCACCTTATCCCATTACATTAAAGGAAACTGCCCACAGATGTCAGTGTAAGCTGCCGTCAACCACGTCTCTGTATACTTGAGTACGTGAGAAGAGTGGGCCCAAGAGAGCGCTGAGTTAGGAGTCATAGGTTCTGACCCACCTCCAGTGGTCCTGCAACCTTGAAAAGGTGTTCAGCAGAATAATCTAGATCAGTGCTGCCCAGCAGGATTATAATTTACCAAGCCGCGAATGTGAGCCACTGTGTCATTTTGAATTTTCTTAATAGACACATTTTAAAAAGTAAAACCAAACAGGTTGGATTAATTTTAATAATATGTTTTATTGAACATGATCTAGCCAAACTGTTATTCTTTCAACATGTCCTCTATAAAAATATATATAAATGAGATATTTTACTTTTCTTTCTTTCTTTTTTTTTTTTTTTGTAGTTTTAAGTCCTTGAAATTCTGTGTGTGTTTTACACACATCACACCTCAGTTCAGACCAGCCATTTCAAATGCTGAGTGGCTCCACACGATGGGGACGATCTGGGTCTGCTTTCTCATCTATAAAATGAGAGGAGAAGACTCTTGGGGGTTTTCAAACTGCCCCTGCTGGGAGTTCCAGGAATTCTTTGGAGGTGCCTTATCAAGTGTCTGTGTGTCTACATGTGTGTGCTCGTGTGTGACAGATTTGGGTTAGGTGGATGGCCAGCTCTGGATCATCTACTTCACGTTCATGCCAATACTTCCAGCTTTTTAAAAATTGGCTTTGGTGTGAGATTTTGCTGGGAGAAGACGTTCTATGGCTAAATAAAGAAACTAAAAACCCTTGCACAGTATAACCTGTAATCTGCACTGATATCTCTGGCCCAGATTCTAAAAGGCCAGAAAGAAATAAACGTGCCAGGAAAGAGAAGGGTCAGGTGACAAGCCTGGGAGTGGCCCCATACTCCAGCTGGCTGTAAAAGACATATGGTCCCATGGCTGTGGCCTGTAAACTAGGGTGTCAGGCACCAACCGGTACC
Source organism: Arctocebus calabarensis (assembly GCA_963573935.1). Taxonomy (NCBI): domain Eukaryota; kingdom Metazoa; phylum Chordata; class Mammalia; order Primates; family Lorisidae; genus Arctocebus; species Arctocebus calabarensis. The sequence continues at coordinate 15,817 of CAUYON010044176.1, forward strand.
CTCCCACTTAGTCAGGTTAATGGATAACAGTTCTAGTTATCAGCCAGGCCTTTGTCTGGTGGGCCCTAACCTTTTCCATAAGCCTGTGAACTCAAATAAAATCGTAAGCCTCCCCACTGACTGAATTGATCCTGTCTTGGCCAAGGGGGACCCCCAAAAGACCCTAAAGTTGAGTTGCTGGTTGTGAGAAGGGAGGTCAGACATGTCTCTTCGTGTCCCCCTCCCTTCTCAGAGATACTCTGTGTAACTTACTAACAGGCCTAAGGATGTATAAGACAAATCTTAAATCACAACTGCAGGTCATCAATTTACTTAACAGATCACTGGGGTCCGGGGTATGTGTCTAGTATATGTCCAATGACTTGTCTCTGATTAACAGACTTCCCTTAACTTAAAACATTGCAAGCCTTTAGATCAATGCTTTCAAGCTTTTTGATCTCACAGCGCACTTGAACCTATAGTTAAATTTCCATGGCACACTTAAATTATGTTGATCAAAAAAAAAAAAGAAAAAAACAGTAAAAAAAAACTTACTGTGCTTTGAACTTCTTTGAAAATACTTTAATGATCTTTAAAATTTTCACGACACGTCAAAAGTGTCTCTTCTATCATGAGACACTGATTAAAAATCACTGCTTTAGATAAAGCTTCATTTCTTTAACCAATCACAAATCAAAGAATCTTCAAACCCACTTATAAACTGTAATCCCCAGCTTCAAGATGTCCTGCCCTTTTCAGGCTGCACCAATGTACATCTTCCAAGTATTGGTTCATGGCTTTACATGTAATTATTCTCGTCCTCCTGAAATGTATAAAAACCCAAATGGTAAGCCAACTGTGGGGTGACCACTGGCTCAAGGCTTCCTAGGGATGGCTCTTGGGGCCACAATCACACATCTCTGGCTCAGAATAAACCTCTTGGAGTTACTTTACAGAGTTTGGGTTCTTTCCTGTGGACAGGCCGAAGTGTCTAGAATCTGGGCTGACTGGAAGTTTAACTATAGGTTCAACAGAGGTCACAAAGGGATGGGCTTTCCAGAACACAGAGCCTTGGCTTTCTTGCCTCCTAAGCGTCCTAGCTTGAGGAGACCCTGCCCATGGGGGCTCTGTATGTGGCTCTGAGAATTTTCCATGCTCTCTTCATGTTCAGCTGTGACACACAAGTCAACACACACGGCAGTGGAACAGCTGTGAGACTCAGACAGCTATCTCAGCAAAGGGTGCAGTTAGTCATCGGAGGGTATCATTAAATCCAGCTTCAGGCGCAGCCGCCAGCACACCCACTCACTCCCCGGTGCCAACCCAGTGTGAAACGGCCCCTGTGGCTGCAGGTCTGTGGATCCCAACTGCTGAGGAAAGGCACACATTTTTGTTGGATTATTTCCCTTCATTTAATGAGTTATTAAGCAGCCCCACTGCTTAGACACATGGTCCCCACCATGCTGGAACTTTTTAAATGTATGACAAAATAAAGACGTCCTCCTTGTCAGTTAGGGAAGGATTCCCAGAGAGTTAGGCAAGGTAGAGTTGAGCAAAAAACATCGCAGTCCCTGACACGTTCACATTACCAGGGAGATGATTAAAAACGTAGCCTGCACACTCCCCATTTTCCAGCTCTTCCTCTATTTCCCTGTTTTGGTGGCATTTGAGTCTTTGGGTTACATGTTATGATATGATACTATGTAAGGAATATGTATTTCAGTGTTCAGGCCAGAGCTTCTGAAACTCTTGGAATTTCCTAAGTGATAAGAGCAATAAACAAGCCCCTTGAAACCACACCTGAGTTTATATTAAGGGGGTGACTTTTGGAAAGCCACTAAGGTTTCCAAGAGTTGGAAACCCGGTTTCCAGCCAGGTTGCCTGAGATCTAACCCTGTGATTAGAGGATTAGAACTTTCAGACCCACCCCCCCCAAACTCTGAGGAGGGAAGAAGGGCTGGAGGGTGGAGTCAATCACCAGTAACCAATGATTTAATCAATCTTGCCTACTCAGTGAAGCCTCCAGAAATACTCAGAGGAATGGGATTTGCAGAGCTTCCAGGTTGCTGGACACCGAGGTTGCGGGGTTCTCGAAGGGTGGTGCATCCAGAGAGGGGATGGGAGCTTCACATCCACACCTTGCCCAGGAATATCTTTAATATCCCCTTTGTAACAAACCAGTATCCTAGTAAATTTCTTGGTTTCTGTGAGCTGCTCCAGCAAATTGGCATCTGAAGTTGGGGGCCGACTTGAGGGACTGTGCCCGTCACCTGTGGGGTCTGCCCTAACTTGGGTTAGTGCCAGGATTGTGTTGACATCTGGGACTCTCACTTGGTGTCCAGCAAATTTGAGAATTGCTTTGTTTGGGAAAAAACTTCACGAATTTTGGTGGCCAGAAATGAAGTGTTGAGTGTTGGGAGAGCAGAGAGAAAAATAGTTTGTTCTGTCAATACAAGTTTCAACAGAAATCTTCAGAGGGAACACTAGATGTTTCTGCAGGTAAAAGGAAAGACACTGCCTAAGTGTCTTGCAACATACCATTAATAATGATAGTCCTTTCAACGTGCCAGACACAGACCTGTGCACACACTGTGACATGTTGCTTCATTTAATTTCGCAATGCCTTTCATAGGTAGCCGGTGATTTGTAGAAGAAGAATACGTCTCCATGAGGATAGAACACTTTCCCAACATCTCAAACTCAATCCAGCAGAACTGGGATTCTAGCTCAAGTTTAAGGGATGTGCCACAGCCCTTGTGCTTATGTAGCCTTATGGAGAGCATTCTCTTGCCATGCTAGGAGTGACCCAATCCTTGAGTTTGGTTTTTTGTTTTTTTTTGTGTTTTTTTTTTGAGATAGAGTTTTATTATGTCACTCTCAGTAGAGTGCCAAGGCATCACAGCTCACAGCAACCACAAACTCTTGGGCTTAAGTGATTCTCTTGCTCAGCCTCCTGAGTAGCTGGGACTATAGGCACCTCCCACAATGCCTGGCTATTTTTTGTTGTTGTAGTTGCCACTGTTGTTGAGCAGGCCCCGGCTGGGTTCAAACCCACCAGCCCTGGTGTATGTGGCTGGCACCCTAACCTCTGAGCGACAGGTGCCGAGCCAATCCTTGAGTTTTTAAAAAGAAAATTCGGTCCTTTGGCCCGAATAGTAGAAGACAAGTTAGTATTATATATTTCTGTTTGGTATTTGTTAGTTTGGGAGGGATTATGAATTCAATGATGTAGGCTTTCTTTGAGAGGCACAGAGAAGCTCCCTAATTGTAAAGTAAGCATTATTGGTCTGGAACAACCCCTCTCCTCCAGTGGGCGGCCCCTGTCCTCCTTTCTAAGAACAAGTGTCTCTCTGGTACCACTCTCTTGATTCCTACTAAAGGCCCAGCCCTGTGTCTTATTTCCAAAGGGGGAAAAATGGGACAAGTAGTTTGAAGAATTATTTTTCTGATGTCTGGATTTAATTACATTAAATCTCGCAAAGCTTTTCAAATTAATTACACTCACTTTTACATTTCATCTATTGCTTTTTTTGAAAAAAAGATAAGAGGAAGTAAAATTTAAATTTCCTAGAAAATGTTGAGCAAAGGCATCGGGACCTGAGCCATCTTCCTCTGGGCCGTGTCACAGCTCAGACATCCTCTGAGCCAAACGTGTTAATCAAGCGAACCAGCAGAAAAGCACTCAGGTTTCTAAGCATTTGTATTTTAATGGGAGCCCTTTGAAAACTTAATGTTTCTAGAGCCAAGTACTGAGACCCAATGAAAGAAGGACCTATGGTTGGGCCCATGTCTCTGTGACGGTCCCCGTTTTCCTAGATGTCCATTTCACATTTTCTCTCTCCTCCAAACGCCAATACTTCTCTCTCACCTCGTGATCTTTTTCCTATTTCACTGAGAAATAGAAGTGAACCGAAGAGAACTTCCCCAGTGTCAAGGACACCTCCCCACCCAACTGCAGCAACCACGTGCAGGCTGCCCTCTGTCTCCTCACTGAGGGAAAGGGTCCTTGCTGCTGGCTTCTCTGTCACCCTCTCTGCACTGCTCACTGCCGTCACTTCATCTCCTTTCTCCTGCATCAAGATTTTTCTCTTTTTCTGTTAAATCAATTCCATCAGTGTATACATATTCCCTCATTTTTAAAACAAAAGTTCCAGCACCCATTTTAAAATAAAACTGTCTCTTGCCCCTATATTCTTCTCTGGCGGCTGCCCTATATCTCTATTCTGTTTTAATATGAGTTAAGCAGAAAATACACAGTTTCCTTAAGTACTAAGTTTGATGGTGAATACCGCTGGTCTTTCGCTTTGACACTTCTAGTTTTATTTTGATCGTGAAGGTACACCCTCACTCTTTCAAATGTGTATTTTGGCTTGTGATCATCATTCAAAAAATTGTAGAGCAATTTTTGTGAAACCACGGGTAAGTCAAACATTCATGCTATTTATTTATTTATTTTTGTAGAGACAGAGTCTCACTTTATCGTCCTCATTAGAGTGCTGTGGCATCACACAGCTCACAGCAACCTCCAGTTCCTTGGGCGATTCTTTTGCCTCAGCCTCCCGAGTAGCTGGGACTACAGGTACCCGCCACAACACCCGGCTATTTTTTGTTGTTGTTGCAGTTCAGCCGGGGCCGGGTTTGAACCCGCCACCCTTGGTGTATGGGGCCAGTGTCCTACTTGCTGAGCCATAGGCGCCCCCAACATTCATATTATTTTTGAAGCTGAGTTCCATCATGGAATCAAGGCAGTATAGACAGCTCAAAATATGTGGCTAATAAATGCACAGTATGTCAATGGTTTGAGAAGTTGCATTCTGGTGATTTTAATCTTAAAAGTGAGCCATCCGGGGGACCTGAGACCAAGGTGGATAAGGGTGAGCTTCAAACTATAGTGAAAGCAAATCCATCTCAATCTAATGGGTGAATGAGCAGCAAGGTTTGACATTACTTTTCCAACAATATTGGACCATTTGAAACAAATCGGCAAAGTAAAGAATCTGGATAGATGGGTTCTGCATGAATTAAAGAAGCATCAAAAGAGAACAGTCTGGAATCTTGCCTTTCTTTATTGTCATGACATAAAGGCAAACCATTTCTATACCGTATTGTTATATGTAATGAAAAAATGGATTCTTCTTGACAATTAAGCATTCAGCACAACGGTTGGATGAAGATGAAGTGCTGAAACACAGTTCAGAACTGAATATTCATCCAAAAAAGCTAGCAGTGTCTGTTTGGTGGTCCAGTGCTCATATCATCCACTATAGCTTCATGAAACCTGGTCAGTAGATTATGGTGCATGTCTACAGCAACTAGCTGGATGAAATGATGAGGATGCTTGAGATTAAGCAGCCAAGACTGGTCAATAGAGACAACTTGCAAGACAACACTTGACCATGTGTCGTACAAACAACCCTGCTCAATGACAGAGGTTGGACTTGGAAACTCTCTGTCATCGACTGTATTCACCAGACCTTGCACCAGATGACTACCACATCTTCCCGGCATTGGTCCACTTGTAAGTAGAAATATTCAGTTCCCAACAAACTGTGGAAAATGTCTTTCATGATTTCAGCACCACTTTCTCTCCAGACTTCTTTGCTGCAGGTATAAACAAGCTGCTGTGAAGATGGCAAAGCTGTGTTGACAGTTTAGGTGCATATTTTGATTAATTGCACTGCTTCTTATTTGAGATACAATAAGCTAAACTTTTGATTCAAAATCAGACATTTCATATTTTCAAAAGAGTGATCTTTACACACCATCTTTTATCCTCCTCCCATTTCTTGAACCCGCTGCCTCAAATATTTGTCTGTACCATTCAGCTCTTTTCAGAGTAGTCAGTAACTCTCACTTGACCCACCTACAGCATTTCACACAGTAGCTCATATCATCCTCCCTCCTTGGGACTAGGATCCCAAGCTCTAGTCCTCCATCTTGTCGGATAGTTTGTCCTCGTGTCCTCATATTTAAACATGTCATGCCTCAATCTTGGTCTTTGGTCCTCTGCTTTATCTATACTCCCTTGGAGAGCTCATCCAGTTTCATGGCTTTAAATGCCATCTTTTTTCCACTGAGTGTGTGTTTCCAGCCCAGACCCCTCTCCTTAAGTCCAGACTTTAACCAGCCACTTGCTTGACATCTCAACATGGTTGTTTCAGTCTCACATGTACCATCAACCTAGTATATCAACTCGAACCTCCTCTGTACACTGCCTTCCCTTGCTAAGTAAAGGAAAACTCTATTCTCCTAGCTTCTCAGAGCCAAAACGTTGAAGGCAGGAAAGTGAGGATAAAAATAGTACCTATCTTCTAGGACTGTTGCAGAGATTCAATGAGTCAATATTTGTCAAGAGCTTGGAACAGTGCCTGGCATATAATTAGTACTACATAAACTTGTGCTAAATGATTAAAATAAATAATCACTTTTGGCTCCTCTCTTTCTCTCACACCCTGTATCTAATTATCAGCTAATCTTCTTGGCTCTTCTTTAAAAATGTATACAAAATATGGTCACTTCTCATCTATTCCATTGCTAGAGCCCTAATCTAAGCCACCACCGCCACTTGCCTGGATGGCTTCAATGGTGACTCAACTGGTCTCCTCCTTTCCACCTCTGTCCTGCTAGTTAATCTCAACCCAGCAACCAGAGTAATCCCTTTAAAAGAGAAGTCAGATCATGTTACTTTTTGCTCAAAATCCTTCAACAGCTCCCTCCAAAGTTCCTTCGGGCTGTATAGGCCATATGGCCTCTGCCCCTCTGAACTCACGTCTGCCGCGAACCCTCATGCTCCGCTGTAGCTATACTCCTTTCCTCCTTTCTCCTGCTTAAAGGTACCAAGAATGCTCCGCCTGCAGTACTTTGTACTTTCTATTCTCTCTGCCTGGGTTGCTTTTGCCCAAGTCACGATTTCCTCCCTCATTTCCTTCAGACACACTCAAACGTCACCTTGTTAGCAAAGCCTTGGCTACCCATCCACTCCCCATGTACCCACCACCTCCACCGTTCCCATTCTCCCCTCTTCAGGGCTTTCTAATGCTCTCCCAGACTAAGTTTCAGTATTTATTTGTTTATTATTTATTTCTCCCCTAAGCACAATGTAAGCCCTACAGAGGCAGAGACTTTGTTTTGCATCTCTAATTCCTAGAACAATGCTGGGCACAGAGCAGACCCTGAATGAATGTTGTTTGAAGAATTAATAAATGAAGCCCCATTACTCGTGTAGCTGCCTACGTGCTTCCCCATAAGATTGACTTTTGTGGGCATACAGCCTAAGGAATCCACATTGCAGGAAAATTCTGAACCATGAGATACTTTGTATCCAACTTTTCCTGAGGAAGAGAAAAAAATAGATTTATTCTATGAATGTGAATTAAAGTTGTCTAATTAATTATATTTGATAAAGACCCTGTGGACAGATGACCTGTCCACATCTTGTGTCTCCTTGTCTCAAACTAACCCCAAAATCATTCTGGACAGCAACAAAGCTACACATCCCGTAAGTACCACCTGGTGGCTGAAGGAGACAGTGTGAGCAAAGACAGGGATGAGAAAGCTGCTTTTAGAAAAATAAGTAATTAAAAGATCATTTGTGGCAAGGACATATTACAACTTGAATGCCAGGCTATCATCCATATAGTCCATGGAACATGACTGGTTTTTTGGAGCTTAGTTAAAATTGATTGACATCTATCAATCCTAATGAGAACATAATAAAGATACACTTCTTGTCCATAGCAGCTTCACCAAATCCACAGGTTGGAGAAGTTTCCTTCTGTTCCTAATTTGCTACAAGTTTTTAATCACAATTGGGTGTCAGATCTTGTCAAATGCTTTTTTTGTATGTATTGAGATGATCATGTGGCTTTTGTCCTTTATATTAAGTTGATTTTCAGATCTTAAATCTTGCATTCTTGAGGTAAATCCTATATTGTCTTGAATATAAGATTTTATACGTTGTTGTATTTAATTTGCTAATATTGTGGTAGTGGTTATTATGTCTATGTTCATGGAGGTTGTCTATAGGTTCCTTCTCTTGTGATGTGTCTCTCTGGCTTTGGTATTAGGGTTAATACCGGCCTCATTGAATGAGTTGAGAAATGTTCCTTACTTTACTTTCTGAAAGAATTTCTGAAGGACTTGTATTATTTCTTTAAAGATTAGATAGAATTAACCAATGACATTATCTGGATCTGGACTTGTCTTTGTGGAAAGATTTTTAAATTAATTTGTTTATTATAGGTTTGCTCTTATATTTTCTATCTCTTCCTCTGTCAAATTTGGTAAGTGGCAACTTTTTGGAAATTTGTTAATTTCATGTAGGTTGCCTAAGTTATTAGTGTAAAGTTATCCACAACATTCCCTTATAATTCTTTTAGTTTATGCAAAATTGGTAGTGGTGTTCCATATTTCATCTCTGATTTTCATAACTTATGTCTTCTCTCTCTCTCTTTTTTTTGTTCTTGGTCAGTCTAGCTAAAAGTTTGTCAATTTTCTTGATCACTAAAAGAAAATTGCTCTTCTTTTTCTAGTTTCTTAAAGTGAAAGCTTAGATTATCAATTTGGAGCTTTCTTCTTTTTTAATATAGTCATTTAAAACTATCAATTTCCCTCTAAACACTGCATTAATTACATCCCTTAAATTTTGGCATGGTATACTTTGGATTCATTTGGTTAAAATATTTTATAATTTTCCTTGTGATTTCTGTTTTGATCTATGGGTTATTTAGAAGAGTGTTTTTAAATTTTCCAATATTTGGGAATTTCACAGATTTAGATCTGTTGTTAATTTTTAATTCTATTGTGATTAGAGAGCATACTTTCAATTTACTGAGACTTGTTTTACTAATTCTCTTTCAATTCTGTTAGATTTGTTGCATGTATTTTCAGATTCTGTTGTTAGGTACATTTACATTTAGAATTGTTATATCTTCCTGATGTAGTGGCACTGAAGTCTTACCAGTTTTCATTTTTAAGATTATATTGTCCTAACTTATTAGCCATTAACTTGCCTCAACTTTTTCACAAGTCAATCAGGATTAATAATATTGGTGGGTTCAGCACACAGTCCCAAAATGATGGTAGGAGACCAGAATATGCCACCCCAAAATAAGTTTCTTTATTTTGAGCTTGTTATTTGGAAAAGCTCAAGACCTGGATTTAGCCTCTTTTGTTGACATTTATTCTAGAGATTTACTCACTTCTCTGGATGTCCTCCAAGCACAGATGAGGGCTATGTGTACATATTAATAAACTTATGTTTGTTTTCCCCTTGCTAATATGTCATTTGTTACAGGCAGTTCCAGTTAAGAATTATTAAGCTTAGGGAGAAACTTATTTTTTTCTCTGTTACAATATCCACTATGTCAAACCATCGTAAAAATAAGTAAAATGGGAAAACTTTAGCACATTGCTAAGCAGGTAGCAGATACTAAATACATTTTAAGCCTCTTCCTAGCTCTCCTTCTCTTTATGTAATGAGATGTGAGTATGGAGTTGGCTTTGAAAACAATTCTGAAAAGAACAGTATTTCCAGTATTACCTTTGTTTCCAGTAAATATTGTTATACCCCATAGGAAAATGGCATGAAGGGCATCAGGCAAGCTGGGAGCCAGGGGCATGGCTTTATTTTTCATCACTATAAGCTGCTGGAGAGCAAACAGTATATCACTTTATTAGTTTCTGTATAGTTTTTGCACACTGTCTCACTCAATAAATACAAAATCAATACACTAAACTTTCTTGGGCAACTCATAAGTTATCTAAGTCTTGCTAGAGGTATTTCTCTTCAGGTGATAAAATTAAAAAGAAAGTGAGAAAGTTTTTACCGCATAAGTTAAGAAAATTAAAAATTAAAATGAAATAGCAGTTACCCTTAAGGTGCAAGGAAATGTTTCTGATAGGAAAGGAGTAGAGGGGTGAGGGTGGAGGTTGGGGGTGGGGGGAATTGAGGGCTTCTGAGAGCTGGCAGTGCATTTTTTTTTTTTAAACCAGTGTTTGTTACTTGTGTATTCATTTTACTATTATTAGTTAAAAGGAACATTTGCATTTAACATGCTTTTTCTTGGTGCTTCATATTCTAGTTTAAAATAAATAATTGTCGGTTTGGCACCTGTGGCTCAACGGGCTAAGGCGCCAGCCACGTACACCTGAGCTGGCGGGTTCGAATCCAGCCTGGGTCCGCCAAACAACAATGTCAGCTGCAACCAAAAAATGGCCAGGTGTTGTGGCGGGTGCCTGTAGTCCCAGCTACTTGGGAGGTGGAGGCAGGAGACTCGCTTGAGCCCAGGAGCTGGAGATTGCTGTGAGCTATGATGCCACAGCACTCTACCCAGGGTGACAGCTTGAGGCTCTATCTCAAAAAAAAATAAAAATAAATAAATAAATAAATAATTGTCTTTGAATAGGTTAATTACCCCAAAAGAGTAATTCACTGCAGTCCTTGGCTAATAATGAATATAGCTCCCTTTTAGTAAGAGTTTGCTATGTACAGGTACTCTGCACGAAGCTTCCTTTACACACACTATCTCGTTTAATTTGCCATGGATAGAATCACTAGGTACGTACTGTTGTCATCATGCAAAAGATGCGGAAAGTTAACTGTTTGCCTAAGCTCTCACAGTGAAGGAATGACGGAAGTAGGGTTAGAATTCAGGAGCGCTTGCCTTCAAAGCTGGTCCTCTTCCTCATGGGACCACACTAATCTGTGATGATTCACACTGACAGAATTTCCAAGGAACTGTGCTTTATGCAACCACTTTGGTTTATTTTTGCTGATAAAATAGAAAAAAAAAAAGTGTTCCAATATTTATCAGAAAGCCCCGGGTTGACTGCCATTTCACATCTTCAGGAACTAGAATGGAACTGAAGGAGATCTCTGGAGAGAAAGTAGATTCTTGAAATTTTTCAACTAGGAAAATGCTAGATACTTTTTAAGTATTATGAAAGAATCTGTTTTTGTTTTTTTTTTTAGGAAAATTAAAAATCTGTATGCAAAAGTTATTGTCCAGTCCAACATAAACTAACATATGACAAATTTTTTGAGAACTGATGAAGTATAAGAAAAGATAACATCCATTTGACTTTGATGCTGGAAACATTCTCCTTCAAATAACCCAGAAGTCATGACCTTGACCTTGCAGATAAGGAGACTTAACACCAACATGCTATTTGGCACTGTTGTGAAATAATATTCACTTGGTTCTATTTAAGTAAATGCAATTTACAGGTTTTCTAGTTTTAGAATAAAGTGATAGTCTTATTGCATAATTATGTGCTAGTCGAACTTCTGAACACTTTACATGTATTGACTCATTTATTTCTCACAACATTATGGGTAGAACTTATTTTTCTTTCTCTGTGATACGAAGAAATCAAGTGACGGATTATATTGCTTGCCTAAATTTCGTTAGCTAATGTTGAGTCGAACCAAGTTCAAATAAAGCCAATCTGCTACAGACCCTGTTCTCATAACCACAACACTACCATATGATAAGGCAGGGTGTAAATGTTATTCACTTTGAAAACCTGAAAGTAAACACGTGGATAGAAACTAGGATTCAGGACAGAGAGAAGCGTAAAGAAGCGGTGGGGTCACTGTGTCCTCATCTTGCTTGGTTGCTTTAGTTTTCTCTTGCTGCAGAACAAATTACCACAAACTCAGCAGCCTGAAACAACACCAATTTATTATCTCACGGTGTTTGTAGGTCAGAAGTCTTGGCAAGAGCCAGTTGGGTTTTCTACTCAGAATCTCACCACACTGAAATCAAGGAGTCACCCAGGGCTGCAATCTAGTCTCCGGCTAGGGTCCTCTTCTCTGCCCACCAGTTGCAGCAGATTTAAGTTCCTTGTAGTTGTAGGATTGGTATTCCACTCACAGTTCACCTCGTGGCTGTTTCCTTTCCTCCAGGCCCACGCAAGAGGATTGTCTTCTTTTAAATGACTCAACTGATTAGGTCAGGCCCACCCAGGATGTCTCCTTTTGATGAACCCAGACTGAACAGATTAATGACAGGTCATGCTCACACTTCAGGGAAGGGGATTTTGTGGGGATACATACAGAGGATAGAAATCTGGTGGGTGGGCATTGTAGAATTCTGCCAACTAGTTAGGAATCAGAAAAATGGCTTCCGAAGTTGACAGATGAGAAATATTTCATGATATTATTTAAAATGAATATTAAATAAGTAAAGATGAAGACATATGACACCTCATAATAAGATGGTGGAAAAAAAAGAAAATGTGTCATATAACTACTAAATATTGGGAGGGGGAGAAAAGAGAAGAAATATAGGGAGATGGGCTAAATTAGTACTTCTCAGCTGTAATTTCACAGCAGAATCATCTGAATATTGTGAAAATAACTGATACTTCGGCCCATCCAGGAAAACTTAAGTTAGTCTCTATAGGGAACAGTTGTAGATAGGTCTGAAAAGCTCTTAGGTGATTTAAACACACAACCAGGTGGAAAACACTGAGCTAAATATTTACCTTTCTTAATAGGAGATTTGTAGGGTTTTGTTTTGTTTAGGTTTTATTTTTCCATAAAGTTGATAAAATAATAGAAGTATAATCCTGTTATTCAGAGTTGTGGACATAATTATGAGAAACACTGTGTAAGAAAGGGTTAATGTGGCTGCCTCAGAGGAGACACGGGGCTCAGAGCAGAATTTGCCAATTAACGCTCAGGCTATACCTGCCTGTACTATTTGATTTTTTCCTTTTTATCATCTGCACTTACTAAGTTGACTTATAAAAAATGTTTCCAAGTTTATAGACCTTTCAACAAGTGCAGAGTCAATGCTTCCTATATGGTTAGCACCACCTGACCTGCTATTACCTGCTTTTTTATTGAAGAAGTCTAATGCACTAAACTGAATAAAATAAGGATGGTGGTTTAGTCCTTTGATGCAGAAATGCAGATAATTTCAATGCTGCCTCATTAAAAAAAAATCTACCTCCTCTCAGCCACATTTACTTCCTCTGTGAGTATTAATTCGGAATAGCTTTTGTATTTGTTTTGTCAGGCTGCTATAAACAAATTACCACAAACTGGGGGCTCAAAACAACAGAGATTTATTCTCCAACAGTTTGGGAGTCCAGAAGCCTGAAATCAGGTTCAACATCCCAGAATCAAGGAGTGGGTGGGAAGGGATGCAGTCCTTCCAAAGGTCGAGGAGAGAATCCGGACCTTGCCTCTTGTAGCTCCTGAGGGCTGTCAGCACTCCTTGGCTTGTGGCCACATTGCCTTCTCCTCTTGTGTGTTAAACTTTCCTCGGTATCTCTCTTACCAGGTTACATGCGGCTGCATTTAGGACCCACCCAGATAATCCAGGATAACCCCCCTTGGCTATTTGATCCTGGCTCGGCACCTGTAGCTCAGTAAGTAGGGTGCCAGCCACATACACCAAAGGTGATAGGTTCAAGCCTGGTGCGGGTCTGCAAAACAACAATGACAACTGCAACCAAAAAAAAAAAAAAAAATGGCCAGGTATTTTAACTGGTGCCTGTGGTCTCAACTATTGGCTGAGGCAAGAGAATCACTTAAGCCCAAGAGTTTGAGGTTGCTGTGAGCTGTGACACCACGGCACTCTACCAAGGGTGACATAGTGAGGCTTTTCAAAAAAAAAAAATATATATATATATTATCTTTAATCCTGTCTGTAAAGGCTCTTTTTGCCATACACACTAACATTTACATGACCCGAGGAATGTTGATGCAGGACCAATATTTTGTCTCCCATACTTTCATTGTCTAGATGTTTAATCATTAAACTGTCCAAATCACAGCCTGTCCAAAATATCTCTGAGGTGAAAATGAAATTTTAAAATCTGCTTTACTTAGGGCTCTGGAACCATGAAAGTTAAACCTACGATGATAGGAAGTGCCCGCGTTTCTCAGAGTTAAGCATTCTATTTTGCTGGTTTATAGTACCTTTTGCTATTTTTATATATACTGTCTAGATTTTATTTAATGTTTGTCTTCTTTTTTCCTCTTAAACTATTTTATGTTTCACAGTATCTTTCAGTTGGCAAAGGATAAATATGATGAACTAAATAAAAATATGCCTATCAGCAATTTGTATAGTCTTCATTAATAACTACTCTTTTCCAGTCCATCATCGTGTTTTTCAACACTAACTTTGTTTTCTTAAAAAGGAATTTGCCTTTTGTACATATTTGCTTTAAACAACAAGAAACTCTGTGGATATGAAGTCTCTGTTTACTTGTAGTCTGAGAGAATGCCTCTAATTTCTAGGTGTTTAAAACTCCATTCTTTTACAAGAATAACATTATGAGATTTGAGCAGTATTAGACATACTCAAGAGTTCATAATAAAAATTATCCTCCCTTTTCATTCAGACTTTTCTCTCCTCCTAAAGTTATTAAGAGAAAAGAGAAGCAAGAAAGGGAAGGAGAGAGGGAGGGAAGGAAAAAGAAGGAAGGGAAGAAAAGAAAGAAAGTCACATAGAAAACAAGTATTTGAAGGCATTGCAGAGGTCAACAACCGAAACGTGTACTTGCTCCAAATGTTTTCATTCATTGGGTCCTCCAGGGTGGTGCAGTGGTGTCCTGGGACAAAGGGAGACCACTGTGGTTAAACAAGCGGGGAAAACTGAGGGTTCTTGTCTGGATCTCAGAGGGAGGCCTGGTGCCCTGTGCAAATATGGATAAACCACACCACTTGTAAATCACTGGGTTTTGGTTCCTTAAACCAAGCTGCGACTTCTCCAGGGCTTACTGAGAAAGCCATCCAGCTTGTTCTTCCCTGTCGTGACCCTGTTCTGATCATGATAATATGTCTTAAAGGATGGCTTCGAAAAGTCGACATCCAACATGACTTGTGTGCAGATGGTACTGTTTCATTTCCGGAATTTTATAAAAGGGCTTCAAAGGAACACCTGCCTTATTTTCCAATCAAGAGCTTCCTTTTACACGTCTGAGAAATTGCTCACCCTGCTCCTTATCAAATTTGAATAATCAGTTATAAAAACGTGAAGTATTTTCACAGTCCAGTGAAGTGTATAAGTGTGTGCCATCTTTCCAGAGTACACATCACACATCTTCCCTGTGTGTATGTGCGTGTGTGTTAAAATACGCATGTGTCCCACAAGTGGGAAGCCAAGGGGACGAACTCCATGTCATACCGCTGCTTACAAATCCCCCCAATGTCCCCCTGACTTCTACAGTGGTCTCTGAGCCTTCTGCAACTGCAAATGATCACTCCTCGTGTTGGGGCAGCCTGCCCTCGAACACTCTGCTCAAGTACCCTTGCCTTGTTTCTAGTGCTCACATTTTCTACCCTCTTTCTTGGGAAGTGGCATCTGCTGTTCCTTCAGTCTGCAAAGCCACCCCTCCCCCACCCCCCGATTATTGCCTGGTTCTCTCAGATCTCATTCAGGTTCCAGATGAAATGACGAATCCTTCCACTGGGAACTTCAGTGTTCTTCATAACACTTGCCCGCCATCTAAAATGTTGTTTTTTAAATCTTTAATCCAGTGTGAGTCTATCTTCGTTAGTAGTGACAGGTGTGTTCAATTTCAGTCTTCTACAGGTCGCCAGCCAGGTTTCTCAGCACCATTTGTTAAATAGGGAGAGTCTTTTCCCCACTGAATGTTTTTAACTGGCTTGTCAAAGATCAAATAGTGGTAAGTAGCTGGGTTCATCTCTTGGTTCTCTATTCTGTTCCAGACATCTATCTCTCTGTTTTTGTGCCAGTACCATGCTGTTTTGATCACTATTGATTTATAGTACAGTCTCAGGTCTGGTAGCGTGATCCCTCCTGCTTTGTTTTTATTTGTAAGTAGTGTCTTGGCTATTCGAGTTTAACCTGGTCTTTAAATGGC
>CAUYON010044180.1:0-44792 GCA_963573935.1 Arctocebus calabarensis
GGGCAGTTAGGGTTTCTCTGGAGGGAGAGTGATACAGGGGTTCATGGACTGGAACCATCTTTATTGCGTGTGGCTTGATGACATTTCTGGAAAACATAAATCTGATTAGTGTAATCAGTAATAGGCAAAGGTAGAACAGCATAAGGTCAGAAGCACTTATTCAGTGATGCCAAAAGAAAACCATATTAGGATTTTTCTTGCTGTTTCCTAAATAATAACTTCAAACATTCTTTGGCTCACAAGTATGGGTGGTCTGTGCTTGGCTGTCTTCATTGCCTGCCACTGTAGAAGATGGAGGGTTCACGTCATTTACTCATGAATGACGTATGCAGGAATCGACTCCTATAACTTTAACAGTAGAAGACGACAAGATAACAGGAAAGGGACTTCCCAAGTTGGAGTCAGGGAAGGTGAATTAGAGGGAAGAGTTTTGATCATGACTAGATCTCCAGGAGGGAAAAGTTCCTGTTTTAGTTAGTATGTCCCTCCCCAAACGGGGAGCAAGACTTTCAGGGATGATTAGGGAGGCATGAGAGAACAGCAAGTCATCCCAATTGCAGCTTAGAGGCTGGGAGAAAAATTTGGTAACCAGCTGTCCAGACACCCCCTGTAAAGTTATGGATTTGGGAGATAAAAGACCAGGATTAGAGAGAAGTACAGAAAAGGTTGCTTCGGTGTCCAAAAGAAATTTTCTTTCCTGGCACTCCACTATAAGGCAAACCTGGGGCTCTTGAGGGGTGATGACACAAGCTGGAGCCATGAGAATTTGCCCCAGGCACTCTCTCTCCAGTTTGGGCTCTGATGGAATTGCTGTATCTTCTTGATGGACAGAATCTTTTTTTTTTTTTTTAAGAGACAGAGTCTCATTTTGTTACCCTGGGTAGAGTGCTGTGGCGTCACAGCTCACAGCAACCTCCTGCTCTTGAACTTAGGTGATTCTATTGCCTCAGCCTCCCGAGTAGCTGGGACTACAGGCGCCAGCCACAACTCCTGGCTATCTTTTTGTTGTTGTAGTTGCAGTTTGGCCGGGGCTAGGTTTGAACCTACCACCCTCAATATATGGGGCTGGTGCCCTACTCACTGAGCCACAGGTGCTGCCCCAGACTCTTTTTGCATTGTAAAATGTTACTTTATATCTCTAGTAAAATTTTGTTATAAAGTCTCTTTTGTCTGCTATTAGTGTAGCCACTTCAGCTTTCTTATGATTGCTGTTTGCATGTTATGTATTTTTTCCATTCTTTTATTTTTAGCTCATTTGTATCTTTGAATCTAAAGAATGTCTCCTGTAGATAGCATGTAGTTCAATCTTTTTTTGAGACAGAGTCTAACTTTGTCTCCCTTGATAGAGTGCTCTGGTGTCACAGCTCACAGCAACCTCCAACTCCTGGGCTTAGGCGATTCTCTTGCCTCAGCCTCCCGAGTAACTGGGACTACAGGTGCCTGCCACAATGCCTGGCTATTTTTTTTTGTTGCAGTTTGGCCAGGGCCAGGTTTGAACCCGACATGCTCAGTATATGGGGCCGGTGCCCTACTTGCTGAGCCAGAGGCGCTGCCCTATCTTGTTTTCTTTTTAATTCAGTCTGACAGTCTCTTTTGATTGGATTGTTTAACTCATTCACATTTAATGTCATTTTTTATATAGCTGGACTTACATCTTCCATTTCCCTGTTTATTTTCTGTGTCTTGTTTTTTTTGTTCCTTCATTCCTCCCTCACTGTGTTATTTTGCATTAAGTGCATATTTTCTAGTGTAACATTTTATTTCCTTTAATGATTATTTTTGCTATGTTTTTGGGAATATTTTCTCAGTATTTGCTGTAGGTCTTATCCTATACATCTTAACTTCTCTGAATTAACTTCACATTCCCAATGTTATTTGAAGCAAATCTGTGCTGATTCCCTTAGAACTGTGCTTAATCTGCATTTTTTTTTTTTTTTGAGACAGAGTTTCACTGTGTCTACCCTTGGTAGAATGCTGTGGCATCACAGCTCACAGCAACCTCAAACTCTTGGGTTTAAGCCATTCTCTTACCTCAGCCTCCCAAGTAGCTGGGAGTACAGGTGCCTGTCACAGCACCTGGCGCTATATATATATATATATTTTTTTTTTTGGTTGTTGCAGTTGTCATCGTCGTTTAGCTGACCTGGGTTATGTTTGAACCTGCCAGACTCCGTGTATGTGGCTGGCACCGTCACCACTGTGCTACGGGCGCTGAGCCTTTCTGTTTTTCTTTGAGACAGAGTCTCAAGTTGTCACCCTGGGTGCCGTGGCATCATAGTGCACTGCAACCTCCATTCTGGCTCAACCAATCCTCTTCCCTCAGTTTTTCTATTTTTATTAGAGACAGCGGTCTCGCTTTTGCTCAGGCTGGTCTCAAACTCGTGAGTTCAAGCAATCCTCCTGCCTCGGTCTCCCAGAGTGCTAGGATTACAGGCCTGAGGCTCCATGCTCAGCCAGCTTAGACTTAGTCAGGATTTCACTCAATCAATTAAATGGTGTAGATTTCCCAAGGATGCTGAATGGTGCACTTCTTTAGCTCATTGCTTCTCATACTCAGTGAGATGAATGTGTCACAACCCTTTTAGGTCCTGTGATCATCAAAACTGTGTGCTTCGGTGTCTTAGGAGTGGGGTTAAAGGTAGGGCATGGTGGCTCATGCCTATAAAAAATCCCAGCACTCTGAGAGGCCAAGGCGGGAGAATGACTTGAGCTCACAAATTTAACACCAGCCTGAGCAAAATCAAGACCCCGTCTCTACTAAAAATAGAAAAACTGAGGCAAGAGGATCTCTTGAGCCCAAGTTGGAGGTTGTCGTGAGCTATGATGCTATGGCACTCTACCCAGGGTGATAGCTTGAGACTCTGTCTCGAAAAAAAAAAATTAGAAAAACTAGCCAGGCGTAGTGGCAGGCACCTGTATTCCTAGCTACTCAGGAGGCCAAGATAAGAGGATTGCTTGAACTGAGGAGTTTAAGGTTGCTGTGAACTATGACAGCACAGTACTCAATCTCAGGGTGACTGAGTGAGACTTTGTCTTAAAAAGAAAAAAAAAGGAGTGGGGCTGGAAAGGACTTCTCTGTCCTCACTCTGGTTTTAGCCTCTTTTTAATCTCTCTTGCCCCATTGAAGCTGACTAGTTTGTGGCCCTGATCCTGAACTGGACTCCAAATGTGGATTAGTGTGTCATGCCCACTTGGAGGCAGGTCTTTAGATTTTAAGGAGAGTTCAGTATAAGAAAGTCATGAATCATCCAGAAATAACTTTCCAAGGGCTACCATGGTGATGGAGCTCCTTGCTTGTTGGCCATAACCCTTTTGGCTGAGAGCCTAGGACAGCGGCTGTAGTGGTAGTCAGGATAACAAAGATCCAGAGCTCCAGATGTGGACAGGTGCCTCACTGGTCATTAACAGAGTGAGTAGCCACCATGGCTACTGGATGGATTTAGTTGACACTTCCAGACAGCATTAAGATACTGATCAGAGTTTTGAGGAGCTTGCATACATTTATTTTCTGGCTTTATTTTTTTGAGACAGAGTCTCAAGCTTTCACCCAGGGTAGAGTGCCATGGCGTCATAGCTCACAACAACCTCCAACTTGTGCTCAAGCGATCGTCTTGCCATAGTTTTTCTGTTTTTAGTAGAGATGGGGTCTTGCTTTTGCTCAGGCTAGTGTTGAACTCTTGAGCTCAAGCAATCCACTTGCCTCAGCCTCCCAGAGTGCTAGCTAGGATTATAGGCATCAGCCACTGCTCCTGGCCTCTGGCTTTATTTTTAAATAACAGCTATATTAAGTACAATTCATATACCACACAACTCACTCCTTTAAAATGTACAATTCAGGCTTGGTGCCTATAGCTCAGTGGTTACAGTGTCAGTCACATGTACCAGGGCTGGCAGGTTTGAGCCCAGCCCGAGCCTGCTAAACAATAATGACAACTACAACACCAACAACAATAAAAATAACCGGGCGTTGGGGCAGACACCTGCAATCCCATTTACTTGAGAGGCTGAGGCAAGAGAATCGCATAAGCCCAAGAATTTGAGGTTGCTGTGAGCTGTGACCTCACAGCACTCTACTAAGTGTGACATAGTGAGACTCTGTCTCAAAAATAAAATAAAGTGGCAGTGCCTATGGCTCAGTATGGTGCTGGCCCCATATGCTGGAGGTAGCGGGTTCAAACCCAGCCCCAGCCAAAAACTGCAAAAAATAAATAAATAAATAAATAAAGTAAAATAAAATGTACAATTCAGTGGTTTTAAAGGTATTTACAGAGTTGTACAGCAGCCATTACCACTGCTACTTGCAAATATTCCATCATCTCAAAAGGACGCCCTATCCCCATCAGCAGTCACTCTCTATCCCCTCCCCAGCCCTTGGCACCCCATCACTTCCCATCTCTGTGGATCTGCCTGTTCTGTACATTTCATATAAATGGAATCTCACACTGTGTGTTCTTCTGTTTGTCTGGCTTCTCACTGAGCATGATGTCCTCATGGTCCATCTACATTGTTGCATGTATCAGAGCTTCATTCTTTTTTGTGACTGAGTGCTATTCCATTTATGGATAGACCATGTTTTGCTTATCCATTCTTCTATTGGTGGACATTTGGACTCTTTCCACTTATTGGCTATTATGAATAATGCTGCTATGAAAATTCATGTGTGGCCACTTGTTATGTGGCTATTACATGTTCATTTGTCTTGGGTAGGCACCTAGCAGTGGGATTACTGGGTCCTCTGCTATCTCCATGTTTAACACTCTTTTTTTTTTTTTTTTTTTTCTTTGAGACAGAGTCTCAAGCTATTGCCCTGGGTACAGTGCCGTGGTGTCACAGCTCATAGCAACCTCCAACTCTTAGGCTTAAGTGATTCTCTTGCCTCAGCCTCCCTCTAAGTAGCTGGGACTACAGGCGCCTGCCACAATACCCAGCTATTTTTTGGTTGTAGTTGTCATTGTTGTTTGGCAGGCCTGGGCTGGATTCGAATCCGCCAGCTCTGGTGTATATGGCTGGTGCCTTAGCCACTTGAGCTACAGGCACCTAGTCATCCATATTTAACACTTTAAGAACCTGCCAAATTGTTTTCTGAAGTGGCTATACCATTTACCAATCCCACCAGCAATGTAGAAGGGTTCCAATTTTGTTTTGTTTTATTTATTTATTTATGACTGAGTCTTAGTTTGTTGCTCTTGATGCAGTGCCATGGCATCATAGCTCACAGCAACCTCAAACTCTTGGGCTCAAGTGATCCTCTTGCTGCCTCCCTAGTAGCTGGGACTACAGGCGCCCGCCACAATGCCTGGCCATTTTTTTTTTTTTTTATTGTTGGGGATTAATTGAGGGTACAAGAAACCAGGTTACACTGATTGCATTTGTTAGATAAAGTCCCTTTTACAATTGTGTTTTGCCCCCAAAATTGCCCAGCTATTTTTTTTAGAAATGGGTTCTCACTCTTGCTCGGGATGGTCTCAAACTCCTGAGCTCAAGCAATCCACCCTCCTTTGTCTCCCAGAGTGTTAGGATTACAAGCATGAACAACCATACCGGTCTGGTTTGTTATTTTTATTTATTTTTTCATTTATTTATTTTTTCTTTTTTGAGACAGAGCCTCAAGCTGTCACTCTGGATAGAGTGCTGTGGCATCACAGCTCACAGCAACCTCTAATTCCAAGCGAGTCTCCTGCCTCTGCCTCCCAAGTAGCTGGGACTACAGGCGCCTGCCACAACGCCCCACCAGTTTTTGGTTGCAGCCGTCATTGTTGTTTGGCAGGCCCAGTCTGGATTTGAACCTCAGATGTACGTGGGTGGCGCCTTAGACCGTTGATCCTCAGGCGCTGAGCCTGGTTTGTTATTTTTAATTTGAATTGGTTGGGAGTGAGTACCACCATCATTTTGGTGATGGTTCAACGTGGAGAATATGTGTCCCTTTTTCTGAGATCCCCTCGTCTCCCCACATGGAGCACCAGTGAGTTGCTGGAGGTTTAAGGCTAGTTCTTTTTAAATACTCTTTTAAATACTTTTGAATATAAAAAGGTTACATAGTGTTTATTGTCTACCTGTCAATTACAAGTTTCCCTGCATCTTGATGATGAGACTCTCTTGGTCATTGCTGTGTGTCAGACTTAGATCTTTGTAATTCAACGACTGCATACTCCTTTATTTGTTTTATTTATTTATTTATTTTGAGACAGAGACTCAAGCTCCCCTTGGCTAGAGTCCTGTGGCATCATAGCAACCTCTAACTTGGGCTCAAGCGAACCTCTTGCCTCAGTTTTTCTTTTTTAGAGACAAAGTCTCACTTTATCACCCTCGGTAGAGTGCTGTGGCATCACAGCTCACAGAAACCTCCAACTTCTGGGCTTAAGTGATTCTGTTACCTCAGCTCCCAAGTGGCTGGGACTACAGGCTCCTGCCAGAATGCCCGGCTATTTTTTTTGTTGCAATTTGCCTGGGGCCAGGTTCGACCCTGCAGCCCTCAGTATACAGGGCTAGTGCCCTACCACTGAACCACAGGTGCTGCCCAGTTTTTCTATTTATAGGAGGGATGGGGTTTCGCTTTTTGCTCAGGCTGATCTTTAAGCAATCTACTGGCCTTGGCCTCCCAGAGTGCAAGGATTACAGGCATGAGCCACCACGCCTGGTCTGCATACTCTTTTACTTTGGTTCACATGTGTATAATTTACTTACTTACTCTCCTGTTAATGAACACTTAGCTTATTTGTATTTTTTCTCCTTTCAATAATGCTACAGTGAGCAACCTTGCGGGCCACCTCCTCAAGGTAAATGTCTGTGAGTGGGGCTGTTTAGAGCACATACATCTGTTACATCTTGAATCATGTTGCTAAGTTGACCCCAGGAAGGTGGTCTGAAAGGATATTCCTATAGCAGTGTAGGGCAGCCATTGTGCTTGGGATAGCCCTGGCTTCTGTCCCCTCTTTTGCTCTGTCTCCTCATCGTTGCTGCTTTTTTGAATTGCCAGTTCACAGCCTTTGCTGGCTTGTCGAGTTGGCCTGTTCATTTGTTTCTTGACTTATAGTAGAATTCTAAGACTTAACAGTAAATATCTTGAGCACTGTGGACATTGGGATCAGATCACTCTGAGTGTGGCATCCTGAGCACTGCAGGATGCTGAACAGTGTCCTGGCCTCTACCCACTCCACGCCAGGGGCATATCCCTAGATGACACTGAGTGTCCCCAGGGGACAGGGTCACCCTGGATTGCGAACCTCTGTTTTATAATAATCCTCTCATATTAGGGCTGTTAGCAGCT
The DNA here is from genome assembly GCA_963573935.1 of Arctocebus calabarensis. Classification (NCBI taxonomy): domain Eukaryota; kingdom Metazoa; phylum Chordata; class Mammalia; order Primates; family Lorisidae; genus Arctocebus; species Arctocebus calabarensis. The sequence continues at coordinate 7,268 of CAUYON010044180.1, forward strand.
TTTTGTGTTACACATTTTTTTCTCAGTTCCTCTTTCATTTTCAGTTTTATTTTTGACGTATTATTACACAGAATGTTTTAAAGTTTATTGCCAGATTTGTCCTTTCTTTTAGGGCTTCTGACTTTGTGAGCTGCTTAGAGAAGTGTTAAGGTTATAAACATTGGTCCATTTCTTCTTCCTTCTACTTTGTGGGTTTTATGAAGACCTGTAATCTAGATGCAGCAAGGTTGAACTAGGGCTTTGTGTCTCCCCTACACTCCCCCTGGTCTGTCGTGCCCCATGCCCCGTGGGTAGTGCACAGATTTGGAGCTGGCTTGCAGGCTTCTGCTCTCAGCTCCAGGCTTACTAGTTGCAGGTCAGTTTCACTGCCCTGTGCCTTGGTGTCCTCACTGAGCAATGGTCTGTAATGAAAGTACCTGCTTCATAGGGTTGCTGGGGGCTAGTAAGGTATGCCAGGCATTTAGGGCCGTCATTATCGGCCTCTTCATCCTTATTGTTGTCTCTAATCTTAGGTAGCTCTGAGGGAAGCCTTAGAGCATTGTGTAGAAGGAACTGTTTGAGAAGGTCCATGAACTCAAGGCCTGGAACTCACTTTGTCTGCAGCCCCACCCAGGTCTTTGAGCTTCAAGAGAACAGCAAAATTACACGGAAGATTTGCAGATAAATAGATTATTTTGGTAATGATTATGGTTTAAAATACTTATAGAACATCGAAGACCCATAAAAATGTGTAAAATGTGGACTGATTTTTTTGCTTATCTGGCAAGTGTTGCCTTCTGGCTGAGTGGGAGCTGGCTTGGAGATCCTGAGGCCTCTGGCATCCCCTCTGTCTGTGGCTCTAGGATAGGTGGCCTTGGCCCAGGGTATTCTGTGCCTCATTTTCTCTTATACCTGAGGTTCAGGCATCTGTGACCCTCCTGGGTTTTCTGGGTCTTTGACCAAATACTTCTTTTTTTTTTTTTTTTTTTGAGACATAGTTTCACTTGCCAGCCTTTGTAGAGTGCTCTGGTGTCAGCTCACAGCAACCTCAAACTCATGAGCTTAAGCAATTTTCTAGTCTCAGTCTCCCAAGTAGCTGGGACTACAGGCACCTACCACAATACCCGTCTATTTTTTTTGTTGTAGTTGTCATTGTTTAGCAGGGCTCAGCTGGTTTGGAACCCACCAGCCCCCGTATACGTGCCTTAACCACTGAACTATGGGCGCCAGGCCCTGGGGGGGGCGGGGAGGCTTTTTAATGTAATATTTTTGGGCATAAGTTCAGTTTGACTAAAAAAGTTGCAAGGATAATACAAAGAATTCCCAGCTGCCTTTCACTCAGACTCTCCCAAGTGGCAACATTCTGTCGCATTTGTCTTTATTCCTTTTTTATCATTCTTTCTCTGTACTTTTTCCTAAACTGTTTTAGTTTGTTGCAGACATGGCACTCCTTTAGCTCTAAATATTTCAATGTGTATTTACCCACTTTAGAGTTCTCTTATCCAGTTACCAAAGTCAAGGACTCAACACTGATACAATGACATAATCTAATGTTCAGGACCTGTTCTGATTTTGCAGTAGTGTCCTTGAGTATTAAAAGAGAATCCAGGATCACACATTGCATCCATTGTCATATTAGCTGTCATTTCTTTTACTCTGTGACAATTCCTGAGTATGTGTTTTGTGACTTTGATGTTTTGAAGAGTCTGATACTGTTCATCTGTTGAATGTGCCCCCCCATCCCCATCGATTTGTCTAATGGTTTCTTGGGACAATATTCAGGTTATACACTTTTGGGAGGAATATCACGGGACCAATGTTGGGTCCTTCTTGATGCATCCTATCCAAAGACCAAGGGTGTCAGTTTGTTCCATTTCTGGTGATGTTAACCTTGACCCTTGGTTAAAATAGTATTGGCCAGCTTTGTCTACCATCAGGTTAGTATTTTACCATTTGTATTTATGAAGTATCTTGTAAGGTTTTTTGAGCCCATGTAAACACACTGTTACTCCTCAAACCCTGTTCATTTCAGCAGCTGTTACTGATTCTTGCCAAATGGTGTTTGTCCAATTCCATCATTCCTTTTACACCTGTTAGTTGACATTTAAAGTCTATCAGTGTAGACTTATGGATTCTTCCTTTTGGGGTAGGTTATTCTCCAATGCTGTTGTGATTAATTTGGGTGCTCAGAAGGCCTCAAGCGTGTCTGCAGGGAGTTCCTGGTCAGCCTGGGTTCTTTGCTAGCTGTCACATCCATATCTTTCTCTGAGCACATCCTACCTTTTTGGCACTGAGATGCTCCTTGCTTATCCTGTAGTCTCCCTCCCTGCAGTCAATCTCAGGAGTTGACTGGTCTCCAAGGAGCCCCGGTTCTGTCTGTGGAGAATGCCATTTAGACACCAAGGTTTGGGCACTCAGTGTGCTCATGGCTGCCAGGATATCCTTGTCTCCAGGCTCTCTAATTGGACAGAGCTGGGAAATAGACATGTACACATCATACACACCTACATGCATATATTAGTGTGTGTGTATGTATACTTGTATAGACACACAGACATCCCCATCTACCTGTGCATCCATCCACCCTCATGCCCGTGAGTTCACAGTGATACCTCCAGTTCAGTCTGTACCCAGGGTCCTTATCATTACTAGTGACTCCCTTCACTGAAAGAGCCTAACCATCACCTATTATATAAACAGCCTGCGGAATAGGAGCTAACATTTCTTTTATCTTCATCTTGAGGGCATAGAATTCCAAAGCCATATTTAAAGGTTGCATAGGTTAGACATGGCACTCCTTTAGCTCTAAATATTTTCTCTTTCTTTTTCCCCTCCCTTCATCACTGTAGTTTTATTGTTCTCTTGAAATCAGGCTTGGTTTATTTGTTTCTGTTTGTATTTTGGATCAGGATTTTACACCCCCCCAATTGATTTTATTTATTTATTTACTCACTGGTAAATAAGTTCATTTGGTATGTAAAATATTATCATGGTTCCAAAGTCAGGACTGTAGAAAACAAGGTATCTTCACCACTTGCAGGTGAGAAATTCCTTAGTGTCTGGTTCAGCCTTTCAGTGCATCTCAAAGGAGCAGATACACATGTTTTTTTCGTTTCCTTTCTCACATGAAGGTAATGTAGTAAGATCTCCTTTACACTGTGGTCTTTTCACTTAACAGCATGCCATTTAGAAACCATTTCATCAGGCCTTGGAGATCATCCTGGATCCTTTGCATAGATGCATTGCATTTCCTGCAGGTACACTATGCAGTCCACTCACCCTCTTTTGTGTAGGCATTTAGGTTGTTTCCAGTCTCTTACAGTGAATAACTTGATACACACAGATTTACATGGAAGATCCTGGGAGAGGATCTTCAGGGTAGGTTTCTACCAGTGGGATTGCTGGGTCAAGAGAGAACTGCAAATGTGTTTTGCTTCTGACCCATTCCAGCTGCATGGTCTCAGAGGGGCTGGTCCCGAGCCATATCTTCAGGGTGGCTGCTCCAAGTCTGAGGCACCCACCAGTCTGTACTGGAAAGGGGGTCTTAGTGGAGTATGTCTTTGATTACAAGTGGAGAAGGGCATCTGGGCATGCGATAAAGGCCATTTTTAAAATCTTTTCTGCGAATTTTTTCTTCATGCTTCTCATTTTTTTATTCTATTTGATTTTTTTTTTTGAGACAGAGCCTCAAGCTGTCACCCTGGATAGAGTGCTATGGCATCACAGCTCACAGCAACCTCCAATTCCTGGGCTCAAGCGAGTCTCCTGCCTCTGCCCTGCCCCCTAGTAGCTGGGATTACAGGCGCCCACCACAACGCCCGGCTATTTTTGGTTGCAGCCATCATTGTTGTTTGGCAGGCCCGGGTTGGATTTGAACCCGCCAGCTCAGGTGTATGTGGCTGGCGCCTTAGCCCTGTTGAGCCACAGGCGCTGAGCCATTCTATTGGATTTTTTATCTTTTCCCCCTAACTTAAAACTCCAGTATATCTATTAGGGAGCTGAGCCCTTTGTGGTATGTACTGCAAATAATATTTTTTCTCAGTCTCTTAGTGCCTTTTGACTTTGTTATGGTGTTTTCTGTTTATTGGTGTTTTTTTTTTTTTTTATTGTTTTTTGCCTATAGAAGGTTTTTTCTTTTTTTCTTTCTTTCTCTCACTTTGTCACCTTTGGTACAGTGCTGTGCTGTCATAGCTCACAGCCAGCAACCTCAAAGTCTTGGGCTCAAGCCTCAGCCTCCAGACTACCTGGGACTACAGGCATCTGCCACAATGCCCAGCTATTTTTAGAGACGGATCTTGCTCTTGCTCAGGCTAGTCTCAAACTCCTGAGCTCAAGCAATCCACTGGCCTCAGCCTCCCAGAGTGCTAGGATTACAGCCATCTCGCCCGGCCTTTTTTCTTTTTCTTATTTTTCTTATTTTTTTGATGGAGTGTCACTCTTTAGCTTTGGGTAGAGTGCTGTGGTGAAATCATAGCTCACAGCAACCTCAAACTCCTGGGCTCAAATGATCCTCTTGCCTCAGCCTCCCGAGTAGCTGGAACTATAGGTGCCTGCCACAACGCCCTGCTAATTTTTCTATTTTCAGCAGAGATAGGATCTTGCTCTTGCTCAGACTGGTCTTGAACTCCTGAGCTTAATCCATTGGCCTCTGCCTCCCACAGTGCTAGTTAGGATTATAGGTGTGAGCCACTACTCCCGGCCTTCTTTTTCTTTTTTTTTTTTTTTTGTGTTTTTTAAAAAATATATTTACATTTATTAATCTTTTCTTTTTTTGTCTTTTTTTTTTTTTTTTGAGACAGAGCCTCAAGCTGTCATCCTAGATAGAGTACCGTGGCATCACAGCTCACAGCAACCTCCAATTCCTGGGCTCAAGCGAGTCTCCTGCCTCTGCCTCCCTACGTAGCTGGGACCACAGGCGCCCGCCACAACGCCCGGCCATTTTCTGGTTGCAGCCATCATTGTTGTTTGGCGGGCCCGGGGACTGGATTTGAACCCCCCAGCTCAGGTGTACGTGGCTGGCGCCTTAGCCCGCTGAGCCACAGGCGCCGAGCCTCTTTTTTTGTCTCTTGATTTGAGTCATAGTTAGACTTTTCCTTCACTGAGTCTGAAGAGGACCTCACCTGTGCTTTCTTCTGGTGCTTATGTGGTTTTGTTCTTCACTTTTGGAGCTCCATTTGTAGTTCATTCTTGGGAATGGTGTGAGGTTGGAACCACCTAACTTAGAATTTTTTTCCCCAAAAGTCTACCCAATTGTCCTAGCACCATTGACAGGAAAGTCCCTCCTCACCCTAGACTGTTCCCACCTGTGTTCCCTGAGATCAGGTGCTCTGTGGGGGTAAGAATGCTCTGTCCTTTTCTGCCTGGATCCATTTGGCTTCTCTCCATGACTGTTTTTTTTAAGGGTCTGAGGGGTTTCTCTGTGTTCTTTGGTACACAATGCTTATTAGACATTAATACACTACAGTAACAGCCTGTGTCCTGGAGGGCAGCCACGATGATAGGCAGGGATGGAGGGACTTGTTTAAGAATTCCTTTTTGGGAGGAGGGGCAGGATCTTACTCTGTTACCTCGACTAGAATACAGTGGAGTCATCACAGCTCATAGCACTTCTGAGCTCAAGGGATTCTCCTGCCTCAGCCTCCCAAGTAGCTGGGACTACAGGCGTTCTACACAATGCTTGGCTAATTAATTTTAGTAGAGATGGTGTCTCACTCTTGCTCAGACTGATCTCAAATTCCTGAGCTCAAGTGATCCTCCTGCCTCAGCTTCCCAGGGTGCTGGGGTTATAAGCATGAGCTACCAGACCTTGCCTACTGATATGAAATTTTAAATGTAATCCATAAACAGGGAGAGAGGACAATTCTCTACAAAAGAATTATAATAATAACATGGAAGGAATGAGAGTGACATGCTCACCCATGTGTGTGAAGAGGTCTGTACCCTGGTTGGGACAGATAGGACAGTCCCTATCAGTGTTTTACCTTTTTTTTTTTTTTTTTGAGATAGAGCCTCAAGCTGTCACCCTGGATAGAGTGCCATGGCATCACAGCTCACAGCAACCTCCAACTCCTGGGCTCAAGCGAGTCTCCTGCCTCTGCCTCCCAAGTAGCTGGGACTACAGGCGCTCGCCACACACGGCCGGCCATTTTTTGGTTGCAGCTGTCATTGTTGTTTGGCTGGCCCGGGCTGGATTCGAACCCACCAGCTCAGGTGTACGTGGCTGGCGCCCTAGCCTGTTGAGCCACAGGTGCCGAGCCACCTATCAGGGTTTTTCAACCATTTTTATCTCACTCCACATTTGAATTTGTAGTTGAATTTGTGCAGCACACTTAACTTATGTTCATCAAAAGAAAAGTAAAAAAATAATGATCTTTAAAATATTTTTGCAGCACACTTAAGATCCCCTCACAGCACACTGAAAATCACTGCTTTAGGCATTTTAGCCAAGCATTCCCCAGGGATAGCACCACCCACTGCAAGCCCTACTCTAGGAAGCTTGGCCACACATGAACCAGGCTGTGGCCACACCTGAACCACCTGGCTTGCTGATGGCTCACGCTGGGAGTGCAGGCAGAGACAGGCATGCCAAGATGCAGTGAGGAGTGGGAAGGGGCCGGGGACCCAGTTGTGTAGGCAGTGAGGACAGACCCACTGTGGACCCTGTGCTTTAGGCTGGGTAAGGAGGGAATGGGGGCCAGTGGCAAGGCATAGGGGTCCTAAATAGCTGTTGCCAAAACAACAGGGCAGTTATGGGCGGCAGGAGGACTAGGAATTGGCTTGTCCTTGGCAAGTCTCTTGCTCCAGAGGAATTCTGGTGAGTCTATTTCCCCCAGAACTAAAGAATTTAAAACAATCCTTAGGCCGGGTGTAGTGGCTCATGAGGTAATCTCATCACTCTGAGAGGCCAAGGCAAGAGGATTGAATGAGCTCAGGAGTTTGAGACCAAGCTATGCAAGAGTGAGACCCTGTCTCTATTAAAAATAGAAAGACTAGCCAAACTAGCCAGGTGTCATGGTGCTTGTAGTCCCAGCTACTGAGGATGCTTAGGTAGGAGGATTGCTTGAACCCAGGAGAGGTTGCTGTGAGCTAGGCTGACACTATCGCACTCTATCCCGTGTGACAGAGTGAGACTCTATCTCAAAAGAAAAACTTATTTTTATATCAGTAAAGACTTCTGTATATATTTTTTGTTCTGTGGGTATGATCCAGTACTGTCATCATTTACTTTGTTTCTCATGTTGTCCTTACTTTGGCCATTGGGCCCTTCTTCCCTTGCCTGTTCTGCCATCTCATCCTCCATCAAGCATTTCCTTCCCTGTACATAGGCCTCTTTATTTATTTCTCTTTTAATTTTCAAAGCTCCTGAGTTCATTCTGATCCAAATTGTGGACCTGTCCAAGGTCTGAGTGGCCTCCTCCAATATGTGAGGGGTACACAGGGTTCCCTGCAGAAGGGAGGACCTTCCTGGTAGACTGAGGCTTAGGTGGGAGGCAGGAAATGATATGTCCCTTTTCAGGGCCACTTTAGGCTTGTGGCCTTGGGAAAAGTAGGTGGGGCTGGGCACTAAGCCATCCTGGGTTAGGCCACTAAGTGCATACGGGTGAGAGTCTTTCTTCCTTTCTTGCCTAGAGAATTTCTAGTTAGGAGGTGGGCAGTGTGTGGGCCTAGCCTTCTGAAGGTGTTGTAATGGCCAGGAGCATCTCCGTCTGGGGTGGGGGCCAAGTTCTCAGGGTTCCTAGTGTCTCAGTGCTAGAGTATAGGCTAGGAACTCTTCCCGAATTCCTGCTATTTGTCTTGTCCCTGGCCCCTGGCCAAGGGGCCAGCAGAGTCAGCCACAGTGCCCATTGCTCCAATGCATTTGGGGTCTGCATGTGCTGCATGGCAGCTATTGTGTAGTCAGCAGGCTATTCCCTCTTGGGGTGCTGGTGTCTGTACTCTGGGCTGTCACCACAGCTTCTGCTCATACTGCAGCTGGGCTCCCCTTGCCAGATCTAATCTTTTTTTTTTTTTTTGAGACAGAAACTCAAGCTGTCACCCTGGATAGAGTGCTGTGGCATCACAGCTCACAGCAACCTCTAATTCCTGGGCTCAAGCAAGTCTCTTGCCTCCACCTCCCAAGTAGCTGGAACTACAGGCGCCCGCCACAATGCCTGGCCATTTTTTGGTTGCGGCCATCATTGTTGTTTGGTGGCCTGGGCTGGAATTGAACCTTCCTGCTCAGGTGTACGTGGCTGGCGCCTTAGCCCGTTGAGCCACAGGTGCCAAGCCTTTTTTTTTTTTTTTTTTTTTTTAAATCATGGAGATTCATTGAGGGTAGAAGAAACCAAGTTACACTGATTGCATTTGTTAGGTAAAGACCATCTTATAATGGTGTCTTGCCCCCAAAAGGTGTGGCACACGCCAAGATCCCACTCCCTCGCTCCTGCCAGATCTATTCTTACTGCCCTAGATTTCCCCAAAATTCACAGGGAGGTCAGCGGGCTAGACCCGTGACAGGACACAGTCATATCTGGCCTACTTGGGTCCTTTTAAAAAATATATATATATTTATATATATTATAATAGACTTTGTTGTTTGGAACAATTTTAGATTTACAGAGAAATTAGATAATACGAAGAGTTTCCATATCTGCTGCCCCACTCCCTGGGTTTCTTTATTATTAACATCTTACCTTACTGGGGTACATTTGTCACAATTAATGAATCAGTATTGACACATTGTTAATAATCAAAGTCCACGCTTTATTCAAGTGTCCTCTGTTTGTCCCTAGTGGCCTCTTTCTGCCCCATGCCCCCGCCCAGGGCCCACGTGGCACTCAGCAGTCAGGCTGGTCTCCCCAAGTTCGCCTGGTGCTGACAGCTTCTCATACATTCCTTGTTTCTGCTGCCCTGGCCAGGCCTGGGGAGGGTAGGTCAGCAGGCTATAGGTACCCCTCACTGGGATTTGTCTGGTGTTTTTCTTATGGCGAGAATGGGCCCTGGTGCCAGGGATGAGGCCATCGAGGTGGAGCTGTCCTTGTCACATCTTACAGGGGTTGGGGTGCACACCACCTCCTGACGTGGGTTGGCCAGCATGGCTGCTGGGGTTGACTTTGGCCAGCTGGCTGCCTGAGAGTTGGTCAGGTTTCCCTCTGTAAAGTCATTTTTTCCAGGCTGTCCACTGTGCACTTTATGGAGTGGGAAGCTGCCTATGCCCTCTGACCCCTTGCGTCCTGCCTACGTGGCCTGGTGCCTGGCTGAGCCTGTGGGTGGGTCTGGCCTTGGGGAGGCCCTCCACCCATGAAGAAGCAGTGAAGGAGGGCCAGCCCGACCTCTCATCTGCCATGTACGGGGGTGAACTAAGGACCAGGCCTTGGGCTGTCCCCCAAGAACTGGGGTGTGACCTCATCCCCATGTCCTCTAGCCTACCAGCTTGGACTTGACACTTTTCAGGTCCAAGAGAATGAAAGCAGAGGGACCCTTGGTCTTGACAACCCAGCAGCCTCTGGGTAGCTGCAGCCTCTGGGTCTGTCTAGCTTAGAATTTCAGGGTCTGGTGGCTTCTCTGCTTTTTTAGGTCACATGCTGCTGGGGTAACCTGCCATGCAGTGGGGGAGACAGTTGTATGGAAAGACAGATAAAAATGACAAGGGAGGCCGAACTCAGTGACTCACCCCTGTAATCCTAGCACTCTCAGTTGAATATGTTATGCCCAGTAATTTTAAAAAACAAATTAAACTAAGAAAACGTTGGAGTGCATCACATATTGTGAGGGTATTTGTGAAACTTGTATTATTTAAAACTCCTGCTGAGGCTCGGCACCTGTGGCTCAGTGGGCTAAGGCACCAGCCACGTACACCTGAGCTGGCGGGTTCGAATCCAGCCTGGGCCCGCCAAACAACAATGACAGCTGCAACCAAAAATGGCCGGGCGTTGTGGCGGGCACCTGTAGTCCCAGCTACTTGGGAGTCAGAGGCAGGAGACTCGCTTGAGCCCAGGAATTGGAGGTTGCTATGAGCTGTGATGCCACAGCACTCTATCCAGGGTGGCAGCTTGAGGCTCTGTCTCAATAAATAAATAAATAAATAAAACTCCTGCTGAATTGTAGAAAGTGTGCAACAAAGCCAGGGCATTGGGGGGGGGGGGTGACTGAACAGTAAGCAACCCTGCCCAGGAGGTCAGGCCTACTGAGGGGGATACTAGATTTACTTTTCTTTTTTTAGAGACAAAGTCTCACTTTGTCGCCCTCGGGAGAGTGCTGTGGCATCATAGCTCACAGCAACTTCCAGCTCTTGGGCTTAGGCCAGCAGTTCTCAACATGTGGGTTGTGACCCACAGGACCTGTATTAAAGGGTCATGGCATTAGGAAGGTTGAGAACCACTGGCTTAGGAGATTCTCTTGCCTCAGCCTCACGAGTAGCTGGGACTACAGGCACCCACCACAACACCCAGCTATTTTTTGTTGCAGTTTGGCTGGGGCCGGGTTCGAACCCTCAGTATATGAGGCCAGCGCCCTACTCACTGAGCCACAGGTTCCGCCCCAGATTCACTTCTAAAGTGTGAGGCAATCTGAGCCAGCCAGGGGCAGCTTGAGTGTTGGGATCAGAGACCACAGGCCCGCCTGCACCTGGTTATCTGTGAGTCTTGGGTGTCAGCTTGTGAAGGGTGTTGGTGCCATACCCCAGACTTGCTTTTGGTCCTACACCTATTCAGTGCCTGGGCCTATGAATTCACTGGCTGGGATGTTCCTAGTCCCCATGGGTCTTGGCCTCTGCCTCACTCTTCTTGTGCTGTCTGTACCAGGGCAGAGAGGGAACAAGGCCACACCTTCCATGTGATTTTCTCCTTGAAGGGGCTGTATTTAGAGATAAAACTTAAAAATCTCTCAGTAGCTGTCTGAGTTTTTTTTTTTTTTGAGAAAGAGTCTCAGTATGTTGCCCTTGGTAGAGTACGTGGCCTCACAGCTTACAGCAACCTCAAACTCTTGGGGTCAAGTGATTCTCTTGCCTCAGCCTCCCAAGTAGTTGAGACTACAGGCGCCTAGCTATTTTTTGTAGCAGGTGTCATTGTTGGTTAGCTGGCCTGGGCCAGGTTCGAACCCATCACCTTCAGTGTATGTGGCTGACACCATAATACTGTGCTACGGGCGCTGAGCCAGCTGTCTGTGTCTTAAGGTTTCCAGAAACTTCTTTGGTTTAATTTGATTTTTTTGTTCTTTGATTGTTCTGCCTCAGCTACTAGTTTTTAGGACCTGAGCTTAAAATGGGCCAACACTGCAAGACTTTAATGGGTAAAATGCTTATTGATGAGTTTTCATGTTCTTGAAAATTGATAAGGATTTGCAAAAATCTGAGTAAGGGTAAGTGCCCTTAGGCTACACAGTTGTTAGGTGTCTAATTAAGAATTAAAACTTAAGCATGCAATCAATTCAGTTAATCGTGCTTTTATTTGCACATTTTAGGAACCATCACCACTGCTGGAGATAGTGACAGAAATCCCAACCAGTTATTGGAGCAACCTCAGCTATTAAGACATAGCCAGAAACTTCGAAGTAAGTAAGATGCTCCGGCCCCCAGTGGGTGTGGCTGCACAAGGACTGGGCACTAAATGTTGCAGTCTCCTTGTAAATGGCCTGTCAGACCTGCATGCTTGGAGAAGGCTGACTTGCCTGGTTTGAATTCCTGGGATGTCAGGGTTCTGTAGACTACCCTCCTTAGGGTAGGGATGTTTCTTTACTAGGGCCTATGTGCCAAATGCAGTGCCTTGTCTGATCTGCCCTAGCTTGGGCACTGCAGAGGGTGGTGGAGTCCAGTGTCCCTTCTGGGAGGGGTGCAGGGAATAAGTAGGCTTCAGGCATCTGGGGCAGGAGTCAGAAGACTGGGTGTGGCGCATGGACCAGACCTCGCCCGCGGCCTGTTTTTATAGATGACATTTTATTGGCACATAGTCTTGTGCATTTGTGTATTGTCTGTGGCTGTTTTTCCTTGCAATGGTGGGAATGAGTAGCTGTGACAGTGTATGACCTGAAAATCTGATCGCTTCCTCTCCATCCCATGCAGATGGAAGTGCACCTGTTCTTTTTGTTCAGGAGCTTGTTGGGTAGACCAGGCCCTCCACAACTTGGTTTGGAAACCAGCAGTTCTGCTGGTGTCTCTGCCATCCCTGCTCATGCCCTTACATTCTGTGCTTCATTACGAGCCAGGCACTTTCAAGTTGGCTGTTCTCTTGGTGCCATAGTCTGTGCAGCACACACTGAGCAAGTAGCTTGCTCTGTGCAGAGGCTTTGTAATAATCCCTTGTGGGTATGCCAGGGTTGTCATTAGTTATCTCCCTTGATCAACCCGTTTTGTTTTGTTTTATTTTATTTTGTTTGATGTAATTTAATTTCTCAAGACAGGGTTTTGTTCTGTCACCTAGGCTGGAGGGCAGTGATGTGATCATAGCTCACTGCAGTCTTGAGCTCCTGGGTCCTGCCTCAGCTTCCTGAGTCGCTAGGACTATAGGCATGTGCTACCACAGCAGGCTAATTTTTTTTTTTTTTTTTTGTAGAGACAGAGTCTCACTTTGTCACCCTTGGTAGAGTGCTGTGGCGTCACAGCTCACAGCAACCTCAAACTCATGAGCTTAGGCGATTCTCTTGCCTGAGCCTCCCGAGTAGCTGGGACTGCAGGTGCCCGCCATAATGCCTGGCTATTTTTCTGTTTTTGCAGTTTGGTCGAGGCCAGGTTTGAACCCGCCACCATCGGTGTATGGGGCCGGCGCCCTACTCGAAGAGCCACAGGTGCTGCCCTAATTTGTTTTTTATAGATATGGGGTCTCGCTATGTTGCCCAGGCTGGTCTTGAACTCTTGGCCTCAAGTGAACCTCCTGTCTCAGTCTGCCAAAGTAAGCCATCACACCCAGCCTTCCTCAAGTTAAGCAACTTAATGAACATTCTTCATTTGCCTCCATCTGCTTTTTACACAGCACCCCCGACAGGCACATGTGATTGTTCACACATTTCTCTGCAGCAATTTGGGGGTACTTGGGTGGAAGGACAGGTTGAGCCTGGGCAACCCCTGCTATGCAGATGGATAGTGGAGAGACTTGGAGGCACAACTTAGGCCACGGCGGGTTTTGTTCTGGTCAGTGTATTCACTCAGCATAGGAGAGGCTCCTGGGGCCAGGCACTGTCATGTGTTATCTTTGAGGGTATGTCCCTGGTCATGGTCTCCTGGGATGTCAGGTACTTGCTCTGGGGGTTAGTGACTGGGCTGGGCCTGACCCTAAGTCTTGTCCCTACCCTTCCTCTGACTACCTCTTGTGTGGATGGAGGCAAGAGTGGCAGGTGCTCTCCCTGGGGACCATCATGCCCCAATCTTGCGTTTTCCACCTCGTGGCTCCATCTGAGGCCTTCGGACTGGTTTGTGCCAGTGCCTCAGGCTGAGTGTCCACGGTAATAACAAGATGTAAACCTCACAATCTGGAAATCCCACTGGTCAGAGTTCAGCCTGAAGGAACACTGGCACCAACATCAAGAGGCAGGCTGCAGACATTTGGGAGAGTCAGCACCTGGAGCTTGCTTGTGTCTGCCTCTCTCAGGCTGCAGGCTTTTCCTGCATACTCTCTCAGGAGTGAGCTTGTGTCCAGGAACGAGCAGCTCTTGGTACTTCATGACCTAGAGTGCCATCCTCACTGTTTATGTCAGGAGAAGTTCCCTGTTGTTGTGATTTGTTTGGGAACTGCTTTTCAATCAGCATGGGAAGATCGCTCTTTGTACCTGAAATGCACCAGCCAGCAGCAGCCTCCAGTTTGAGGGGGTTGGAAGGATGTAGTGATTGTTGCATATTTCTTTGTATAATACCTTTTTTTTTTTTGAGACAGAGTTTTTATTGCCCTTGGTAGAGTACCATGGCATCACAGCTCACAGCAACCTCCAGCTCTTGGGCTTAGGAGATTCTCTTGCTTTAGCTTCCCAAGTAGCCGGAACTATAGGCACCTACCACAATGCCTGGCTATTTTTTTTTTTTTCTTGTTTTGCATTTTTTGGCTGGGGCCAGGCTTGAACCCACCACCCCCTATATATGGGGCTGGCACCCTACTCCTTGAGCCACAGGCACTGCTCGGTAATACCTTTTTTTAACATGCCAGTTGTGCTGGACTGAATAATGGTGCCAAAGATGTCTGGATCTTGGTCCCTGCATCTGGCAGATGTGTTACTGCACAGGGGAAGTCTTTTTCTCACTGAGTTCAGGACCTTGGGATGGGAGATCATCATGGATTATCTGGGGGGCCAGTGTCAGCACAGGATCTTCACACAAGGAGGCAGGAGGGTCAAAGGCAGAGACTGGAAGATGCTGTGCTGTTGACTCTGAAGGGGGAGGGGCCCTGAGCTGGGATTTGGGCAGCCTCTGGACAAGGGGAATGTCCAGAAGGAACCCAGCTCCAACGGGATCTGTTTTGGATTTCTGGTCTCCAGAACTATAAGAGAATAATAACTTTATGATGTTTTCAGCCTCTTAAGTTTGTGGTCATTTGTTACAGCAACCCTAGCAAATGAATACACAGATGTCTGGGAGGCTCTTCTTTATGCAGCTCTCAAATTGATGTTAGGTCAGTCATCAGCCAGGCACTTGAAGCTACCCATTCCGACCTTAGCTCTTTGGTGCCCATGAGAGCCCCCATTTAGCCAAGCTCATCTTTCTTTTGGCTCCTTAAATCTGCTTTTTTTTTTAAGAGAAGAGTCTTGCTCTGTGGCCCAGGCTGGAGTGCAGTGACTTCATCACAACTCACTGTAGCCTCCAACTCCTGGGCTGATCCTTCTGTCTCAACCTCCCAAAGTGCTGGGATTATAGATAGAGCCATCATGCCCAGTCTTGAACATTGCATTCTATTTTTTTTTTTTTTTGAGACAGAGTCTCACTATGTCACCCTCGGTAGAGTGCTGTGGCGTCACAGCTCACAGCCACCTCAAACTCTTGTTGGACTTAAGTGATTCTCTTGCCTCAGCCTCCCAACTAGCTGGAACTACAGGTGCCTGCCACAATTGCCTGGCTTTTGGGGGGTTGTAGTTGTCATTGTTGTTTGGCAGGCCCGGGCTGGATTCAAACCTGCTAGCTCTGGTGTATGTGGCTGGTGCCTTAGCTGCTGAGCCACAGGTGCCGAGCCTGAACATGCATTCTAAATTGGTTGTCTAACTTTGGCCTCCTATGTTCCTACCTCTTATCCCTGTGGCTGTCTTAGTCCAGCCAGGTTAAATCGGGCACCCTCTGAGGCTATCCTATCCTAGAACTTTCTACCATAGGGCCATGATGTCCTCTAAGGCTGCTCTTGTCCCACAACCCATGTCTCCCGGAGCCCTTTGCTCTCACCTGTCCATATCTTGGTGTTTCGAAGGTCAGCATGTACAAGCTAAATCATGCACAAAGCCAGCCGGGCACAGAGGTGAAGTGTTAATCTGGTACCATGACTAGAGAGCAGGCTGGCAAAGGTTTCCTGACACTGGGGTCAAGCAGCCTACAATTGGGCAGCAAGTGGTCATCTGTGAGTGTCCCCAGCCTGTGGGCTTTGTGAGTTCAGGGACTGTGGAAAATATGGCACATAGGTGGTGCTCCCAGTGGAGTAGAATGAAGCAGAAAATGTTTTGGTGCCCAGGTCTTCTCTTTCCTGAATGAGGGCCCTTTTTGCAACTTGGACCAGAGACAAGAGAATCCTGCTATCTTGTGCTTGGGAGGCTTTTGGAGCTGCTCTGGGATGTGGTGACACAGTGGCAGGCTGACATGCCTGGGGCCATGGCTGAGGGATGTTCTGGCACCTCCTCCAAGGCAGCTTTCAGCTGGGAGGGACTGCTGCTCCTCCTAGGTCCCCGCTGCTGTGACTGGTTCCTGCTGGAGACTGTGCTTTGGTGGCAGAACTAGCTGAGGTTGATAGCATGGGGCAATGCAGTTTGGACTCACAGGGGACCATGGGGCATCACCTGACAGCCAGACCTCCTAGCAGTGACCAGCATGACTGTTGAGGTGCCCTCAGCAGGGCAGCCAATGGAGAGATGCCATCAGGGCTAGACAGGAAGGGACAGGGTCCTGAGGGAACCCTCGGGCTACCTGCCCAGATTACCCTGATAACTTTACAACAATGTACCTTCAATTTCAAACTTGTTTATATGTCATCAGCTTACACACTTCCAGAGCACGTACTTTCTAGCACAGTGGTTCTCAACCTCTGGGTCATGACCCACAGGAACTGTATTAAAGGGTCGCAGCATTAGAAAGGTTGAGAACCACTGTTCTACCATATGGAATACTATGTTGAGTCCAGCTGAGTTGACATTTGCCATACCTGGCTTTTGTTTAAACATGTATGTGTTTTCTGCCAAAGCTACTCAGTGTGTACCATGAGCATCGAGACACTTTACCCCTAAGTCTCTCAGCAACATCCTAAGGTCGATTTCACAGTAACTATGGATACTAATCATCATTCTTTAGTGGCGTCTAACCCCTGGCTCCTTTTCACACATCCCCACTTGTCCCCAACGTGTCTTTAGGAAGCTTTCTTGTTGTACAGTTGCGATGTCTCCTAGGTCTCTTTTAGTTGAGAAGAGCTGCACTTTCTTCTTCAGATTTTACAAGTGCAAGAGCACTGTCTTCTTTACTTCTTCACTTCTTCCCTCTCTTTTCTTTCTCTTTCCCTCTCTTTCTGTCTTTGTTTTTGTAAAACCTTTATTGAGATATAGTTCACAAACCTACAGTTTGCCCATTTGAAGTGTACAGTCGCATGGTTTCTAGTGCGTATGTTCTTTTTTTTTCTTTGAGACAGTGTTTCACTTTGTCGCCCTTGGTAGAGTGCTGTTGCATCATAGCTCACAGCAACTTCAAACTGTTGGGCTCAAGCGATTCTCTTGCCCCAGCCCCCCAAGTAGCTGGGACTATAGGCACCTGTCACAATGCCCAGCTATTTTTTTTTTTTTTATAGAGACAGAGTCTCACTTTATCGCCCTCAGTAGAGTGCCATGGCATCACACAGCTCACCGCAATCTCCAGCTCCTGGGCTTAGGCGATTCTCTTGCCTCAGCCTCTCGAGTAGCTGGGACTACAGGCACCTGCCACAACGCCTGTCTATTTTTCTGTTTTGCCGTTCATCCGAGGCTGGATTTGAACCCGCCACCTTCAGTAGATGGGGCCAGCACCCTACTCGATGAGCCACAGGTGCTGCCCTTGCCCAGCTATTTTTAGAGATGAGGTCTCGCTCTGGGTCAGGCTGGTCTTTAACCTGTGAGCTCAGGCAATCCACCCGCCTTGGCCTCCCAAGTGCTAGGATTACAGGTGTGAGTTTAGTGCATATGTTCTTAAGAATTGTGCAGCCATCATCAGTTTTAGAACATTTTCATTTCCTTACAGCGAAGCCCTTAGCCTAGGGTACAACACTGTGCCATCTGTGTCTGCTTCTCTCTGAGCATGATGTTCTTAGTTCCGTCTGTGTGTGCTTCTCTCTCTGAGCACTGTGTCCTCAAGGTCCACCCACCTGTGTCAGAGCCTCATTCCTTTTCATGACTGAGTGATAGTTCCATGTGGTGGATGGACCATTGATGGTTGTTCCATTATGTTCTGTGTTGATCCATTGATTGGTTGGTGAACATTTGGGTTGTTTCCACCTTTTGGCTGCTATGAACATGGATGTGCAAGTTTTTGTTTGGACAGCTGTTTTCATTTCTCTTGAGTGTATATCAGGAGTGGAATTGTGGGGTCACAATTAACTTGTGTCTTCACATTTTGAGGAATTGCCAGACTAAATCCCAAAGCAGCTGCTTCATGTAACGCTGCCACCAGCATATTTCCCCATATCTTTGCCTGTGCCAGCTGTCATCTGTCTTGATGCTGGCATCCTAGCTGGGGGAGGGGTATCTCATTGTGGTTCTCATGTGCCTCTGCTGATACCAAGTGACAATGAGCATCTGTTCACCTGCTTATTGGCCACTTGTGTGTCTACTTAAGCCCGTGTCCTATGTTTTAACTGGACTGTTTGCCTTTTATGGTGAGTTGAAGAGTTGCCTCTGTGACCTGGCCCTGTCATGAGCCTGTCTGGGCAGGTTACTGGAGTTCCCTCACAGGGGTGCTGGTGTGGTCCTATCTCCCTGGTTCCTGGTAATCTGGAAACAATCCCAGGGCTGGATTTCTGTAAAATTACTTTTTAAATTTTTAGGTATATGCATATATCAAAGGCAGGGAATATGGAAATTATGAACCATTTTAATTTTCTTTGTTATAATTTACCTACTAAAAAAAAGTTATTTCCAAAGGCATAAATCAGGCAGCAAAAAAAAAAAAAAAAAAATTATAACCACTTGGCCAGTGACCTACTGTTAGGGGATGGTGGTCGTTGTGTCAGGGTGTCCTTCAGGACATGTGTACAAGAATTTGCCCCTGCTGTCCCAGCACAGCCTTTTCCATCTTCTAGATCAGCAGTTCTCAACCTGTGGGTCACAATCCACAGGAACTGTATTAAAGGGCCGTGGCATTAGGAAGGTTGAGAACCACTGTTCTAGATGGAAACTTGTCTCTGCCAAATGGGTTTTGATGGTGGAGAACTATTGTGATACTTGGTCCCCTGATATTTCAGTGTGTGCTGTCAGTCACCAGGGCAGCTATGTATTTTCCAGATGACCCCCTAGCCACCCTGCCAGTAAGGGAGCTCCTTATATTGTGGATGATGAGTCTGAGGCATCTGTGGACCTTCCAGCCCTGCCCCTGACAAGTTAGTATGTCAAAATACACATACTATGCAGGACCATCCACCACAGAAGAGGGTGGCCTTGGCAGCCTAATGGTCAGAGCATAGCATGAGGAGTTCCTGGGAATGTGTGTGGCCCTTGAAGTAGGACTCTAGGGGAGAGGAGGAGACCATGTGTGAGCCAGATAGGATGAGGCTGATGGGCATGGGTGGGCCTGATGTCTGTCACCCAGGTGCCACGGGGAAAGGGGTTGCTGCAGAGCCTGGCTAACAACTGGCCCCCACTGACTGCCTGCTGTGTGATCTGGGCTTTCCTCTGGGGGCTTCTTGGTAAGTCATCACTCAAAGAGACCTGGTTGGTGCTGGGATAGTGTGGTGGATGGCTTCCCAGGCAGCTGGATGACTTCCCAGGCAGGCAGCTGGAGACCCTCTTGCTGCTTTGGAGGCGTCTCTGACAAGCCCTTACTTTGCGTGCTGTCACATTTTTCAAGATGCTCTCTGTGCTCCTCCCCCTGTGGCCCTGGTGGGGCATCCCCTAGCTTTGCCTTTCCCTGACAAAGTTGCTTGGAGGAAAGTGCAAACCTGACTGGAGCTTCTGGAGCTGACCCTTCATTGTACTCTTGGGTGTGTGCTGCCCCCTAGTGTCTGCCACAGGGAGCGCTGTGGGGAGTGGGGGCCAGGTCCTGGTTATGTCCTGGGGGCTCTGAGAGCTTACTCCCTGAATAGAGAGGATCCTTCCTTGCTCTGTCAGGTGGCAGATCACTTTGGAGATTGTAGGGTTGAGAGGTGGATTTTGTTAATTTTTTTTTCTAAGGTTCTGGGTTTGTGTGCATTTGGATTTTTCTTACCTTTTCCAACCTAGAGGGACTCTGTAGTCTTTCTACCTTGCATTTAGAGAATTTGGTATGCCAAAGGGGAGCTTTTTCCAGAGTCTATAACTTAAGCCTCATCCTGGTGGGGATGGCTACCAGCACCTACCCCACATCCCAGGATGCGATGCTACGGCAGCCTGTGACCTCCCCAGCAAGGACAGCCTGTCGGAGCAGTGAGTCACATGGCCACCTTCTGTGTGTTGCCATTCAGGCCTGCTTGTGACCAGCTGTGACTGATCATCTCTCATGGTGAGCCACGCTGGCCATCTTGCTGGTTAGAGAGGTTCCTGTCCTGGGCCTAATTCCTCTGCCTGTGTCCAGGCCAGTCCCTAAGTAACCACAGGCTCCTCACAGTGACCCTGCCTGAGTAGTGGGCATGAGGGACACTCTTCATGTCCTTGCTCACTTCTGAGAACCCAGCAGTCGCTACTGTCTCCTGTGCACCTGTAGCTTAGAAGTAGATATATTGATATATTGGTTTGAATCTGATGCCAATGACTGTAAAGAAATCCCTGATGATAAGAACTTTTATTTCCAAGGGCCCTTGGTTTAAAATTGGTGCACTACCTTTCCAGTATTGCCTTGGCTTTGAAAACTAGGACGCCCCTGCTTTTAATTAGTTGAAGTCATTGCAGTCTTTTGTACTTAGTGTAGAATGATGAGACTGCTCTCGGGTTTTTTCCTTGCTCCAGCTTGGCTTCCAGGGTCCGACTGCCTTTGTCCTCAGTGGCTATGGTATTTTTAGTGCCTTCCCAAGGAAGAGGCCTCCAGGGGCAGCATGGCAGTGTGGGTTGCTCACCCTCTTTTGTCTTCCCTCTGCAGGTGTGGTGCCCACGCAGTTGCCGCCATGGGGTCTGAAGACCACGGGGCCCAGAACCCCAGTTGTAAGATCATGACATTTCGCCCAACCATGGAAGAATTTAAGGACTTCAACAAATACGTGGCCTACATAGAGTCACAGGGAGCCCATCGGGCGGGCCTGGCCAAGGTGGGTGACATCCTGCACCAATGCAGCTCTCACTTAGCCTATGGCACACCTGTTGGTCACCTGGATCGTAGTGGTGGCTTTCCCTAAAGGCGGTGCACATGTTGATTTGTTGGTAGGTCTACTCTGAACTCTAGCATGTTTGTTGGTAGGACCATTCTGAACACTATAGCCACCTTATTAGGACAGGTCCTGGCCCTAGAGGGCTGGTAAGCTGGGGCAGGGACACAGAACTATGCATTGTCCAGCCCAAGGTATCTCATCCAAGGGATGTCAGGAGTCCAAGAAGCCTTCCCTGGGGGGAAGCCTTTTTTTTTTGTCTTTATACTTTTAGTCAAACTTTTTTTTTTTTTTTTTGAAGATGGTAAAGCACAGTTCTGGCAGAGTCAAATGCGAGGTAGAGTGTAGGAGTCCTTTCCCCTTCCTGCTCCTGTCAGGAGCCTCTCCCTGGAGGCAGCATGTCCCTTTTTTTTTTTGTAGAGACAGAGTCTCACTTTATCGCCCTCAGTAGAGTGCTGTGGCATCACACAGCTCACAGCAACTTCCAACTCCTGGGCTTAGGCTATTCTCTTGCCTCAGCCTCCCCAGTAGCTGGGACTACAGCGCCCGCCACAACGCCCAGCTATTTTTCTGTTTTTGCAGTTTGGCTGAGGCCGGGTTTGAACCCGCCACTTTCGGTATATGGAGCTGGCCCCCAACTCGATGAGCCACAGGTGCCGCCCTTTGTCCCCCCCCTTTTTTTTTGAGACAGTGTCTCACTTTGTCACCCTTAGTAGAGTGCTGTGGCATCATAGCTCACAGCAACCTCCAGCTCTTGGGTATAAGTGAGTCTCTTGCCTCAGCCTCCTGAGTAGCTGGGACTACAGAAGCCCACCACAATGCCTGGCTGGTTTTTTAGAGATGGAGTCTTACTCTTCCTCAGGCTGGTCTCAAACCTGTGAGTTTAGGGCAGTCCCCCACCTTGGCCTCCCAGATGCTAGGATTACAAGAGTGAGCCACCGCACCCAGCTCTTTTGTCTTTTAAGAATATCACATGTATGTGTTTGTGGGTATGTGAGCACAGACATACAGACATACCCTATGTTGCTGCTGAATGGCAGTATGCAGCTGATCTGTGTATTTGGCAGTGGCTGCAGGTGGGCCTATGCTCTGTGTGCTTCCTAGTGCTGGGTGAGCCTGCCTGGGTGGTGGTCACCAGACTATTTGGAAGATGAAAAATCTGTGTATTTGGGGTTGTCAAGTCACTTGCTCTTTAATTCTCACTTCAGCAGAGAGACCTCGTTTTCTTTCCTTTAGACCAGAGTTGATAGGTGATATGTACAGTGAGCCAGGCAGTGAGAGCTCTCAGCTAAGCAGGTCACATGGCACCACCCTGGAGGGTGAATCTTGTATCTTGTTCGTTTGTCCCAAAATAGTTGTCTTGTGTTTTTCCCCCCAACCATTTAAAAATGGAAAAAAGTATTCTTGGCTCGGCGCCTGTGGCTCAACGGGTTAAGGCACCTGAGCTCGTGGGTTCGAATCCAGCCCGGACCCGCCAAACAACAATAGTGGCTGCAACCAAAAAATGGCGGGGCATTGTGTCCCAGCTACTTGGGAGGCAGAGGCAGGAGACTCGTTTGAGCCTAGGAATTGGAGGTTGCTGTGAGCTGTGATGCCACGGCACTCTGTCCAGGGTGACAGCTTGAGGCTCTGTCTCAAAATAAATAAATAAATAAATAAATAAAAATAAAATAAATGGAAAAAAGTATTCTTAGCTTGAAGGCTGCACAGAAGCAGGCAGTGAGTTGTGATCCGACCTCTGAGGTCTTGTCCGTCCCCTGGGACCTATCTCCATTCCCACCTCTCCACTGCCTGGGCTTGGTGGATTTTGTCACTAATACTCACCTCTCCCTCAGTGGTCCCTCGTGCCTTTAATGTCAAGTTCACACTGTTATTTCTGTATTTCTCAGTCTTAGGAGATGAGGAAGCAGCTGACTGTACCGCTGGTCCTGCCCCCCAAGCCTGATATTGTCCAAGGCACACCAGGACAGTGTGGAAACAGCTGCCACCATTCTAGCTTCAGTTCTCCCTTGAAATGGCTTTGGTGCCATTACCTCAATGTAAAGTGCTCCCTTGAGTCTGCCTAGCTACAGGTGCTGTCTGAGGACAGGCTCAGGTGCCCCTTCTTGAGTACCTGTGGTGGAGGTGGGGTCCTTTCAGCTTGAGTCCTCCTACCCATCATCTCACCTCTGGCCTGTCTCTACTTCTCCAAGGATGCAGAGATCCTTGCTGTCACTGGGTCTGGGTTGAGTCATTTGTCATGTCAGGAGTTTTATGGCTAGTAATATCTCAGGCTGTCTTGTTCTGTCCTTTTGAGGCTTCTTTGAGTGTCCAATTTGTCACTTCGTTTGCATCCTCCAACTTTCACCCAGCCTCCTCTTCCCCAGGCACTTCCAGCTCTTCCTGTCCCGCTGCTGAGGCCTTGGGTGCACCCATCATTCTGTCCCAGCTGTCACCTTCACCTTGCTCTTCCTACTCTGTCTCCCTTGAGCCCTGATGTCCTGCTTCAGGTTTATTCACTCCAAGGGACCAGTTTTCCCCTGATTCAGTTCAGTGGAGGGGAAACTGTTTAGCCTGGGTATTTTTGTGAGGCAAGTGTTTTCAGAGCATGTCTTTCCTCTGCCTTTTATTTTGTGTGTTCTTTTCACTCTTCCTCAGTGGTGTATGTGCTGCTTTCTCTCCAACTGATGTGGAAAATTCTTTTTGAAACTCATTGAAGGGGCTGACAGAGGGTAACCTGTGTGCCCGTGGAGATGAGTGTGCGCGGGTGTCTGATGGGCACTCAAGGGAGAGTTGGCGGGTGGGGGAGGCAGTGCGCACACACGTGTCAGCAGGAGTGCTCAGCAGCTGTGGAGTCACATTGACATTCCATGTGGTGCACACAGGCTCTACGATGACAGACGGGCCTGGGATGCATCTGCTCTTGCTCTGCCCACCCCCGTGCTTTCCAAGTGGGGGCTCTGGGCTCTCGGGGAGGCCAGCCACTGTGGAGAAGGAACGTGGTACCTTGCCAGCTCTCAGCGAGTGGTGGGTACATGGGGTTCCCCTTTACCTGAATCTCCCTGGCTCTGAGCTGCTGGCATGCATGTGTATGCATGTTTATGGTGGGTTGGGGGGTTTCCTGTAATGAAACCTCAGGACATGAAAGCCGATGACAGCTTTCCTGTCATAAAGCTGTATCTGGTGGTACCTACCTGCCCCCTGAAATCTGTATGGCCCAGTGGAGCTGGGGTGGGGGCACGGACTTAGCTGCTTGCAAGCAGGTATGAGCGGGAGAGGTCCTGGCCACCCCCATATTTGTTACTCACCTGGAGTCCATCTCCTTTACCATCAACATGTGGCCTGTCTGTCCTTCCAGATTTGGCTGAAGCTTACTCAGGACCCATGTGAGGCTCCTCAGGGGCCGTGCCAGGCCAGCAAGGCCCCGAGTGTGGTTGGGATGCTCTGGGGTTCTTCAGGCGACGTCCTTTAAACATTCTTTGTTTGGAGACCCCCTTCCAGATCCTCATCATTGGGGAGTGTTCAGCCATAATCCATTCCGCCCATCCCAGGGGATTTCCCCAGAGGCTTTGGGTTTGAGACCAGCTGGAAGTGGCCTCGTTTGCGCAGCCTATCAGCACCTGCTTCAGGTGCCAAGTAAAGTGTGGCTCATGAGTGTGCAGACCAGGCGTCGTGGGCGTGTGTGAAGCCTTCTGCCTCGATTCCCAGATGTCTTTACTGCAGAAGTGCCGTAATGGAGGGTAGAAATGTACAAAGTAGCCTAAGGCACTCTTTTTAGAGCAGGAAAATTGGGAATGAAGCGTTTTTTTGTTCATTTAGCAGACTGGGATTATGGACAGATTTTTTCCAGTAGAACTGAAGTAATGAGTTCATTGCTTCTCAGCAGACATCTCTGGTCATGGGTTCAGAATGTGTGGGTTGTCAGGTCTTATCTGCATGATGTGAGGTTGCCCAGGCTCATGGAACCTGTAATCACAGAACTCATTACTCCGTAAGGACGTCTGGAATCCAGGGGAACAGGCCCTTTTGTTTTTATTTTCCCAGTCCTAAATTTTTAGTTTCTCACCTGACTTTTTAGCTGTCTCTCTTGAAATTTCAAAAAATTGTAGACTAGCAGCAGCCCCTAGCATGCTGTTGTGTGGCCTCCACCAGAGGTAGGCGCCCTGGTCATACTGCATTATGACCACCATTGACATTGGAGGCAGAGAAGTCCCAGAAAGAGTAAGTTCTTGGTCAGATAATCACATACTCTAGGACATTACTCTTCCCTATTTAACTCTAAATCAAAGTCTCCCCTGGGCCCTGCACACATTGAGGTTGGCTTATCTTCTGGAATAGGGCTATCCTGGGTGCCCCAGGTCCTGAGCAGTGGCCCTGTCTCCACCCACTTGATACCAGGAGCTGCCTTCCGAGTCATGACAACCACAAATGTCCCCAGTTATTGTCCAGTATCCCCCAGAGGACAGGTTCAACCTCAGTGGAGAACCCTTATTTCCTGCTATTGTTGTTTTGGTGAATAAATCCGTGCAGTCTGACCAAAAGCAGAAGCAGCACCTTTCTGCCAGAGGCAACTGGAGAATAAGTGTTTTTGTTGCCAAGCAAAACATAATTTTCCATTGATGTGATAGTGGGCTCCTTGGGGATGGTGAATGGGTTTCAGGTGTTCTGGAAGCTGTCAGTAGGCTTGGAAGCTGTCAGACAGTGCATGATGGTCCTTGTTTCTCACTGGCCTGGAGATGAGGGTCAGGCTTCTTAGAAGGGGTCAGGAGACATGAGAAGGGCCTGCAGGCTCCTTCTTAGACCTGCGTGTGATGCTCCAGAGCTGTTGGCAGGGCCTGCACAGAGGTGGGCCTGGCCCCAGCAGGCCCCAGAACCTGTGGGGGATCTGGTCTCCTTTCCCCAGAGGCTCACCCCAACTGGAGGAGAGAGAGCCAGGTGGGTGAAGAAGCCGGGACCCTGTGTGGAGGAGTGTGCTCCCCTGGTGGCCTTTAGACCCATACCTCCAGGATGGGCTAAGGTGAGGCCCTCACAGCCATTAGCTTAATGTCTGGGAGTGGCACCCATCATCCTCCTGCCTGTGTGTTTTGTGTCCTGGGGCTTGCCTGGGGCAACTTGGGTACTGTTCAAACACGCCCATAGGGCTAGAGTCCTACCCCTGTATCTGGTGAATGCCCTTGGCTGTGTTGTTGATTGGCTCTGTGCCTCAGTTTCCTCAGCTGTCGGATGGCAGCAGTGATCGCCCAGGGAGCAGATGTGCTGGGCCCTGCTGAGCATGACTATTATCCTGCCCTGTGGCTCTAGGGGTCTGAATCAGTGCCTCCCTCATCTTGTTTGGAATTGTCACCCTCTTACCCAGCTCTCTTTTCTCATTTACTTTTTGACCTTCTAACTTCTGAGCTTGCCACGGGGATTTCCTGATCTCTCTTGAGCACTTACCGTCTGCTCTTTCCTAGTTGTGCATGTCCTGTGAGGGCTGCTCGTTGTTTCTGAAAGTTTCTGGCATCAGGAGCTCAGATGCCCTGTCAGTGGTCTCAATTGAGTCAGAGGCACTGTAGCAAGTGCTTGTCTTAGCCCCCGGTCTAGATATGTGTGGCTCTGTGGAAGTCTCTGAGCTCTGGAGGAGCTGGCTGTGGGTGTGGGGCTGGTTCCTGCTGCTGGAGGGTACTGTTGGAAGCTCACAGCACCTGTGGCCAAACGTGGGAATCCTCAAACATGGGTCTCTGAGCACCGAGATGCCAGAACCCACTCCGATCCAGCCCCAATCCTATGTCTGCTCAGTCCATGGTCATGCAAGTATGAATCAGGGTCAGCCTCTGGTGCTTGGGGGTCTGTCCCAGGCCAGGTGCAGACACTGACAGGCCAGGGTGCAGGAGGCTACAGCTCTGCCACCAGATGGGAACTCATGTCAGGCCATGTCAGTCTCCTGGGAAGTTTGAAGCAGCATCAAGGAGGGCTTCTAGTGCCCCCAGAGTGTATTCTGAGGCTCAGATCTGAGGGGTGCTGGTCTCTGGGGAGGGGGTACGACCCTCTGCTTTGTCTCTACCTGGTGCTCACCTAGCACCTACCTGGAAGGCACTGCTGACTCCCTTCTTGGTCTTTCAGATCATTCCCCCGAAGGAGTGGAAGCCACGGCAGACATATGATGACATTGATGACGTAGTGATCCCAGCGCCCATCCAGCAGGTGGTAACGGGGCAGTCAGGCCTCTTCACGCAGTACAACATCCAGAAGAAGGCTATGACAGTGGGAGAGTACCGGCGCCTGGCCAACAGTGAAAAGTGCGTGGGGTAGCGGGGTGGAGCCTGAGGCCCTGGCATAGGGTAGTGTGCCCAGTGATCTGGGGACTGGAGAGCAGCTCAGTGGGTCCTGCATGGGTCTCTGCTCCTTGTCCAGAGCACCCACTTCCCAGAGGGGCACCCACTGAGAGGGACCACACAGTCTGACCCTCACTACAGCCACCCAGGACTGCTCACCTCATTGCAGGGCCTTGCCCTGACCCCTGGCCCAGGAGTGCGTCCCCTATACTCTCCTGTGACTCTTTAGGTGACAGCCCTCCTCAGAGAGGGCTCTTTGAAGTGCTGCTATAAATACTGCTTCCTGCTTCCATGTGGGCACACGGGCACATCTATAGAAACACATACACAGGCACATGGGCAGGCACTCAGGCACACATATAGACACATACACAGGCACATGGGCAGGCACACGGACACACAAATAGATGCATACACAGGCACATGGGTGGGCACATAGACACACAGGCACATTGACAGTCACGTGGGAACTAAGGTACACATAGACACATACACAGGCACATAAATAGATGCATACACAGGCAATGGGCGGGCACATGGGCACAGAAATAGACTCATACACAGGCACATCGGCAGGCGCTTGGGCATACATACAGTCATATACACAGGCACATGGGGAGGCACTCGGGCATAAATATAGCCGCATACACAGGCACATGGGCAGGCACACAAGTAGATGCATATACAGGCACGTGGCGGGCACTTGGGCACACATACAAGCACATACACAGGCAAATGTCACATACTTGGGCACACA
This sequence comes from Arctocebus calabarensis, assembly GCA_963573935.1. Taxonomy (NCBI): domain Eukaryota; kingdom Metazoa; phylum Chordata; class Mammalia; order Primates; family Lorisidae; genus Arctocebus; species Arctocebus calabarensis. The sequence goes on from CAUYON010044180.1 coordinate 34,897, forward strand.
TATGGACACATACACAGGCACATGGGCAGGTACTCGGGCACATGTATACCGACATATACAGGCACATGGGTGGGCACACCAGCACTCAGGTGCACATACAAACACATATACAGGCACTTAGGCGAGCACTCGGGCCCACAAATAGATGCATACACAGGCACATGGGCAGGCACATGGGCACATATATAGACACATACACAGTCACATGGGCGGGTACTTGAGCACACATACAGGCACATACACAGGCACATGGGTGGGCACATGAGCACTCAGGCATACATACAGAAACATACAGGCACATGGGCGGGCACTCGGGCACACACATAGACACATACACAGGCACTTGGGTGAGCACTCGGGCACACAAATAGACACATACATAGGCACATGGGCAGGCACATGGGCACTCAGGTACACATAGACACACAGGCATGTGAGTGGGTACATGGCACATATACAGACACATGGGCATAGATAAATATTTGCATGATTGTAAATACGGCTCCTTGGTTCTATACAGATACATGCAGGCACATGTGGGCACACATAGGCACACATACAGACACACAGGCACATTGGCAGGCACATGGGCACTTAGACACGCATCTAGACACACATACATGGGCACTCTGGCACATACATAGATACATGTACAGACACATACATGGGCATGTAGGCTCTTGGGCACACACATAGACACTCATCACGGCACACATGCATGTACCTGTCTGACTATAAGTTTGCTCCCTGTTCCACAAGGGCACGCATGGGTATGGTCCATGCACTCACAGACCCACCCTTTTGCTGTACCCCCATACCTGTTCTATGGCTTCTCACCCACCCATAAGAACTGGCACAGGTGTGGTCCATGTGGGCAGGGTCTATGTGTCCATCTCATCTGGTGCCTGGGGCTGATGAAGCCTGGCCCACCATCAGTAGTCCTGGTCTTTGCAGAGCAGGGGATGACAAGAGCCATCTGGGGCCTCTGTCCCCTGCCCAGCTCCTCCTGGGCTGTGTTCAGACTTGGCTCCCTAGGTGTAGGTACATGGGAGTGGATCCATTTACCGCAGATGAGCACTCTGCATGCACAGTGGGGCAACAGGGAGTTTGAGCAGCTCCTCCCACTGTGTGCTGTAGGCACCTCAAACCCTAGGCACTGCTGGGTGCTGGGCGCCTACTCTGAGTTGGGCGGGGTGTCTGCTCACAGGTACTGCACCCCACGCCACCAGGACTTCGATGACCTGGAGCGCAAGTACTGGAAGAATCTTACCTTCGTGTCCCCGATCTATGGGGCTGACATCAGCGGCTCTCTGTATGATGACGTAAGTGCCAGGACCTAGTCCCTGGGGGAGGAGCTGAGGGCAGGGCTCTGATACACCTGTCTTGGTAGGTCAGCATTGAAATCAGACAGGAAGGTTGCTCTTCCTTAGGCTCTGGTTATGAGCCAAGGCCTAAAACAAATAAGGCAGGGGCCTGGTAATTTCTCTGATCTTCAGAGTCCTTCCCACCAAACTCTGCAGCCCCCACCCTGAGCACATCCTTCCCTCTACAGCTGTACTGTCTATGTCTAGTTGGAGCTGGGATACAGGACATTTGATGGTGGTCCTAGCTGCTGTGCCCTGCCACCCTGGTCAGATGCCACCCTGATACAATCATAGTTGGACAAAGCTGTTTGATGCTTGTGGGTCATTGTTGGTTGCACCTCCTGCCAGCCAGAGCATCCCAGAGCAGCTCTGCTACCCATGTTATGAGCTGTCACTTCCTGGAAGAGAGTTTAATCCCACCAACCTGACAGAATCAAAGAATTGAAGTTTACATGGTTGTGTAAGTGTGAAGTCAGAGCCTATCTGTCAAATGATCTATTACTGTTCCATGTAATATTTTCAGATGTTAGTGCTTGGTAGAATCTTTTGTTTATTGATTATATGTTTCTTTTATAAAATAATGCTATTGAGATACCATTCACATACCATAGAGTTCACCCATATTTAAAGTGTATAATCAATGGTTTTTAGTAAATTCATTCAGAGTTGTGCAACTATCACCACTATCAATTCTAGAACATTCCATCATTGCAAAAGAAAATTCTATCCCCAATTCTATCTCCAAGTCAGTCACTTCCCAGCCATCCCCCTCCTCAGCAGCTGCTAATCCACTTCCTGTCTGTGGATCTGCCTATTCTGGACATTTCATATAAATGGAATCTCACTCTGTGTGTCCTTTTGTGTCTGCTTCTCTCACTGAGCACGATGTCCTCAAGGTCCATCCACATCGTGGCCTGTGTCAGAACCTCCTTCCTTGTCATGGCTGAGGGTAATATTCCATGGTATGTGTATACAGGTTGAGTATCCCTTATCCTAAACACTTGGGACCAGACATTTTTCAAATTCTGTATTTTTGTATTTTTTTAGATTTTGTAATATTTGCATATACTTAACGAAGTATCCAGGGGATGGGGCCTGAGTCTAAACACAAAATTTATGTTTCGTATATACTGTATTTTGCCATGTGTAATACACATTTTTTTGCCCAATTTTTGAGGGAAGAATAGGGATTGCATTGTATGTGGTACATGAGTGGTACTAATTACATATATATGTAAATGTTTTTAATTATTTTATTTATGTTTATGCATTAGAAGTGTAACTCTAGAAAGCAATAATGATATCTGTATGCAAATTAATACCTTGGAATATGGTAATCGTGCCCCCTCTCCCCTACCCACCTCCCTGGCTGTCCCCATCACAGCTTTGGATCCTTTAGATCACATGCTTGGCCAGTCGTGCTGGACACCACTGTCACCACCATCTTGGAAGCAGGCACACCACTTATGGTGATACATCAAGACCTCAGTGAAAGGAGGGCAGAAATGACTACATCGTGGCCTCTCCTCTGCTGAGAGCTGAGAGGTGGGAGGTGTGGAGCTGACAGCACACCTTCTGTGTCTGCTTCTCTCACTGAGCACGATGTCCTCAAGGTCCATCCAAATCTTACAAATCACCTGGGTGACTGGTTAAAATGAGACTCCTAAACTACACCTAAACACACTGAATCATCTCTTCAGGAGAAAAGACTCGGGTATCCATTCTATTAACAAGCATCCTAGATGGTTCTTCTTACTGGCAAGTTTGGGAAATTATACCAATACAACACCATGAGGGTTCAGACAAGTCATAGGCTCAAAATTAAAATCTGTGGGCTCAGGTACCCCCCCAAGCTTTCCTGCTTCACTGCCGGGTACACTCACAGAAACTTCATGGGGACTGAGGCCCAAGGTCACAACAGCAGGCTGTTAGTAGAAACAAGTCTCAGAACCCAGGTCTCCCAGACCACAGCTCAGGGATCTTCCTTAGGTACCAGGGGGTCTAAGAATGGGGCCAGTTGTTCAAGAGATAAGGCAGCCTGGAAAGGGCAGGGAATAAACCCACTGGGGTTCTTAGCAGAGCAGCTATGGCTACATTCTCACTGGTAGACATGAGTGGGAATAGAAAATGAGAGGATGTTGGGTGGCACCTGTGGCTCAGTGAGTGAGTAGGGCGCCGGCTCCATATACTGAAGGTGGCAGGTTCAAACCCGGCCCTAGCCAAACTGCAACAAAAAAATAGCCGGGCATTGTGGCTGGTGCCTGTAGTCTCAGCATCTGGGGAGGCTGAGACAAGAGAATCGCCTAAGCCCAGGAGTTGGAGCTTGGTGTGAGCTGTGAAGCCACGGCACTCTACTGAGGGCAACAAAGTGAGATTATCTCAAAAAAAAAAAAAAAAATGAGAGGATGTGGGGACAAGGGTGGGCCAGGAGGGGACAGATGAGGGGGGTCAGGTACTCAGGTCATCTGGACCACTCTCAGCTGCTACCTGGCCTTGCTCCCAGTTTCTCCATAATGTAGACATTTTTTATTTCTTTTGGGTAGAAACCTAAGAGTAGAATTGCTGCACTATGTTGTAACCTTTTATTTAACTTTTACAGATGCTGCCAGACTGAATTTTTTTTTTTTCCAAAGCAGCTGCTCCAAGTTTTACCCTTACCAGCAACATGGTGGGGAGGGGGTCACAGTTTCTCCACATCCTCACCAATACTGGCTGTTGCTTGTCGTTGTGATTCTGGATATCCTAGTGGGGTGAGGTAGTATCTTGTTATGGTTGGCTTTGCATTTCCCTAGTGGCTAAAGACCATGGTTGTGTGTTTTCTCATGTGCTCGTTGGCCGTTTGTGTATTTTCTTTGGAGAAATGTCTATTTAAATTAGGTTATTTATATTTTTATTATTGAGTTATAAGAGTTCTTCATATACTCAGGGTACAAGTCCCTTATCTGGTGTAGTAGTTACAGATATTTTCTTCCATTCTCCATTCCTTGGGTTGTTTTTTCACTTTTTTTCTGGTGTCTTTGAAATCACAAAAATGGGCTGTGCCTGTGGCTCAGTGGTTGGAGGTGGGTGGGTAGGATGATTTAGTGAGGGTGGCAGGTTCAAACCCAACCCCAGCTAAACTGAAAAAGAAAAAAACAGTGGTGTGTGGTGGGCGCCTGTAGTCCCAGCTAGTCGGGAGGCTGAGGCAAGAGAATTACCTAAGCCCAGGAGTTGGAGGTTGCTGTGAGCTGTGATGTAATAGCACTCTAGTGAGGGAGACAAAGTGAAACTCTGTTTCAAAAAAAAAAGAAAAAAGAAATCACAAAATTTTTTTTTCTCTTATTGTTGAATATTGGTATTGAGCAACAGGTATAGAAAATCCTCCCACACTCCCTGTCTCCATATACACAGCCTCTCCCACAATCGGCACCCCTTCCCCACAGAGTGGGCTCTTGGTTGTAATCAGTGAACGTCCATGGATACATCACTATCACCCAGAGTCCTTAGTCTGGTTATTGTATAGTCTCTGGGTTTGGACAATTTATAGTAACATGTATCCACCGTTATAGGATTACACAGGGTAGTAATCTGCCTTAAAAATCCCTTGTGCTCCATATGTTCGTTTTGCTCTCCCCTCAACCCTCAGTAACCAAACACTGATTTTTTTTGTTTCCATAGTTTTACCTTTTGCAGAATGTCCTAGAGTTGGAATCATACAGAATATGGCCTTTTCATACTGTTGTCTTTCACTTAGCAACATGCATTTGAGGTTCCTCCGTGGCTTTCCATGGCTTGACTGCTGATTTCTCCTTAGTGCTGTATAATTTTCCACTTTCTAGATGTACTAGTGTTTGTCCACTCACGTACTGAAGGACACTTGTTGATTCCAAGTTTGGGCAATGTGAACATATGTTTTCAACTCCTTGGGGGTGAATATGAAGGAATACAGTTGCTGGATTGTATAATAAGAATATGGGCAGTTTTGTAAGAAACCATCAAACTGGTTGCATTCCCACCAGCAGTGTATGAGATTTCCTGTTGCTCCAAGTCCTGCCAGTGTTTGATGTCGGCGTTCTGCATTTTGGCTATTTTAGCAGGTGTGTTGTGGTATCTTATCACTGTTTTTGCAGTTCCCAGAGGACATGTGATGTGGAGCATCTTCCCATGTACTTCCTTGCCATCTATATATTTTTTTCAGTGAGGTATCTGTTCCCCCATTTTTGCCCATTTTTTAAATCAAGTTGTCCTGTCATGATTTTTTTTTTGCAGTTTTTGGTTGGGGCTGGGTTTGAACCCACCACCTCCAGCATATGGGGCCAGCACTCTACTCCTTTGAGCCACAGGTGCCACCCCCTTTCCTGATTTTTGAATTGAAGAGTTCTTTGTATATTTTGGACAGCAGTCCTTTATTAGTGTGTCTTTTGTAAGTATTTTCTTTCAGTATGTGGCTTATCTTCTCATTCTCTTAAGGATCTTACATTATTGTTTTTAAGTAAAAATTCAAAAAGTAGAGGGCAGTGCCTGTGGCTCAGTGAGTAGGGCACCGGCCCCATATACCAAGGGTGGCAGGTTCAAACCCAGCCCTGGCCGAACTGTAACAAAAAAATAGCTGGGCGTTGTGGCGGGCGCCTGTAGTCCCAGTTACTTGGGAGGCTGAGACAAGAGAATCGCCTAAGCCTAGGAGCTGGAGGTTGCTGTGAACCATGAAGCCATGGCACTTGACCAAGGGCGACAAAGTGAGACTCTGTCTCTTAAAAAAAAAAAAAAATATATATATATATATATATATATAAAATAAGTAGATAGAGCCCAGTCTAGTGAGGATCTCCAGTCTGCAGTGATAGCCCCTGGGAGGGTAGGCTGTGATAGGCCAAGACCATTGAGTTATGCCTGCCACAGGAAGGAAGATTTGGGGCTTCCATTTGCCATGTATTTTCCATGGATGACCTAGTGCAATATTCTCCTCTTATAGGTGGGGAAACTGAGGCCCAGAGGAGCGAAACAACTTTCTCTGGTCACAAGGTGAAATAGCACTCAGCTCAGACTAGACCACAAATTCCCTACTTCTAGCCATACCATGTGAACAGTGAGGTGGATCAGAGTGAACTTTAGGTTGGGAAGTGACCCATTCCCTGCCTGCTGTCCTGACCTTTAGCAGCTACTTTCTCAGGAAACCCTGGGCTCCTCAACTTCCTAACAAGGGGACTCAGCACTGCCCCCTCTCTCTGTCCTGGGGTGCTGCCTAAGGCTTTCCTTGCAAAGAGGAACTTTTGGTCCTGCTGAATCCAAGGGTTGGTGACACTGACATAGGAGCAGCCTTGCTGGGGTGGCCCTAGGGAAAGAAATAGCACTCAGATTCTCTTAGTAGGCATCACATTTCCTCTAGGTACTAGAGTTGATTAACGTGTATTTTATGAGCTCTATGACAAGACAGGGTTTGTTTGCTATGCCATTAAGAATAGATGAGGCTGGTGGTGCCTGTGGCTCAAGGAGTAGAGCACCAGCCCCATATACAGGAGGTGGCGGGTTCAAACCCAGTCCCAGCCAAAAACTGCAACAACAACTAACTAACTAACTAAATAAATAAATAAGAATAGATGAGGCTGATGGGTGGGGACTTCATCCATGCATGCCTGGTTCTGAAAGCTGTCTCCCTCTCCTCTGTTGGAAGCTACTGGAAGTGCTATCACTGAGTGTCTGTTCTGGCATACTTGCTAAGTTAGCCCTGAGTTCCTTCTTTGTGTCATTGATGGGGAGGCACATTAATTGTTCATGACCAAACTCTAGCCTTGGAGACAAGGCCTTGGCATGTGTAATTGGTGTATACTCCATGTGGCTCCAGCAAAGCTGGCCTACCTGGACAGGACAACCTAATCAGCTTATGCACCAGGACCAATCCTTGACCCTTCAGAACAGATGTCTGTGGAGGCTTCTGACACTGGAGAGAGGCAGCTTCCTTGGGCCTCTGTGGAGGGCCATCCAGTCTCAGTACTCGGAGACTTGAGGACACCAAACCTGGTCCTCCCCACAGTGCCTAAGAGGTGGCCCTGGCAGGTCTGGGTGGGCACCAATGCTGCTCTCCTGTCCTGCAGGACGTGGCCCAGTGGAACATTGGCAGTCTAAGGACCATCCTGGACATGGTGGAGCGTGAGTGTGGTACCATCATTGAGGGCGTCAACACCCCCTACCTGTACTTCGGCATGTGGAAGACTACCTTCGCTTGGCATACCGAGGACATGGACCTGTATAGCATCAACTATCTGCACTTTGGGGAGCCCAAGTCCTGGTGAGTGACCATGACTTCTCTGGCCGCTGTTAAGGCAGGTGTGAGCCCTGGCCATGCTTGGGAGAGCAATTGGTTTGGCGTCGCCTTCTGGGTGAGTCTCCAAGCCCATGGCTGGGCTCTGCAACAGGGACTCTCCCAGGCAAGGCGGGCAAAAGCCAAGAGGCTCTGACAGCTTAAGGTCAAGGATCAGCTGCCAGGTCTGGGGATGGGGAGATATATATGTCTTAAGAACTGAACTTTCCAGATTCCTGGAATTTGCACACCTGAATTCCTTCCTCCTCGTTAGAAGTGGCTGTCAGGTGGATGCTTCCCCTCGCCTCACTCTTGGCCTACATATTTTGGAGTGTGGCTCACAGCAAGTCCCCACCTGGAGGGTTTCCTTGCTAGTGTAGGTGCTGGCCTGGAAGCCTCCCCACAGAGACTATGGGGGTCTGCTCTTTAAGTGCTCTTTAGGTCCTATGGGCAGTGTTGGGATGTCCCATAGCCCATTCTCTTATTCTCTGAGCAGAGTAGCTGTGTTCCTGGGCTCTGTCTTTGCATCCAGCTTTGCAGCAGCATGGGTGAGTGCTGCCCTCTGTGTTGTGGCAGCCTCTATTCATCCTCTGTTTCCAGCAGCAGCTTCTAAACAAGGGGCTTTGCCTCTGCCTAGTTGTCTTAGAAGGTCTATTGTCACCCTGCTCATCACAGCTCAGAGGAGGTGAGAGGGAAGGAGGCTCCACAGGGCCCATCCTTGCCTGTAGAGACAGCGGGGGTGCAGAACACAGTGTCCATGTGCAGCTGCGGTACAGGCGGACCTGGGCAAACTGTGACATCCCAGCTAAGAGCTGCCCCACCCCCGCAGCAATGTAGATTCCAGGGAAGGAAGCATGAGGCCATGAGTTAGTGTGAGGTGGTTCACCCACCTCCTCTCATCATGAACAGAGTAGCCTGTGAGCATCTGTTGGGGGGTGGGTGGGTATTGCACTGCTTTCCAGACTACTCAGCACCTACTTCCCCGTAAGTATCCTAAAGTTGTGGTGGGCATGAGATTTGAACTTTCGGGCTCTCTGCCTTCTCCTGGGTGTCCCCACCTACCCCAGGCTGGAGGCCTGAGGCTTTCTTTACCTCCTGGTGTCAGGAAACAGCTGCACTCTCTGCAGCTGCCACTTTGGAGTTGAGGCCTCACCGTGCTGCCCCCCCCCACCAGGCAGGGTCTGTGGCTTCTCCAGGCCCTGCTTGGCCAGAGTGATGCTCCAGTGGGCCCTACCAGCCAGCTTTCCATGGCCTTTAGGTGACCCTTCAGTTCTGAGCTCTCCCAGGCCCACCTATGCATTGTAGGGACACAAGGTTCTCCTGAGCACTGAGGCTCTGTCAGGCCATCTATGTGAACTTTTCTTCAAGTGTTGTAGAAAGAGGATTTTGAAGCAACTCTCCCTGGGACCAGATGCTCTTCCCATTCTCTTCTTCCTCATGGGTGTTCTTCAGGCTCAGAAATCAAAAATGCAGAATATAGACCAGTCTCTCTTCCCACCCTCTGGGGTGAACCCTTGGTGAGACCACCTGGGGAAGGCTGGGCCTAGCTACAGTGCTAGGATCTCTCTCCCCTGGTGCCTGTCTTGGAGGTGGTGTTGGGTAGAGCAGGATACAGCCATGCTGCCATAGGTCAGGCCTGGTGCCCCCAGGGAAGGTGCTGTCCAACTTGTTGGGTGATGAAACCAGGAGTTTCAGGGCCCTCTCTGCAATTTCCATTTTACCCACTGGGAATCCCTGGGCTGTTTCTGCTGAGCGTAGCTGGGTAAGCTGATTGTTAGAGTTTGGACAAATGTCAGAACATCCAGAACTTGCAGGCCATCCTTGAGCACTGGGACTCTGACTTGAAAGTGGAATAGGACCCTTAGGAGCCCTGTTCTTTTTCTGTCTTCTACATGAGCAAGTTAGCACCCTTCTAGATGGTCATCTGAGGCCGAAGGAGTTGGCCCCTCTCAGATGCTAAGCAGGATGTCACTGATGCAGGGAGGGGAGATGAGCCCCCCCCCAGGTAGAAAGCTACACTCCCCAGTCCTGTGTGCACTATGTGTAACCACCCTCTCCTGACCTCTGACACGGACAAAATGGAACCCCTTCCCTGCCATCTATAGGGGGTCCTGCTCAGACAGCAAGGAAGGTGGAAAGGCGCTGGGATCAGACACAGGGCTTTGTGTGAGCTCTTTGTGGCTGTTTTACAAGCCACTGCAGACTGTGGTTAAAACTACACACACTTAGTATCTTTTTTTTTTGGAGACAGAGTC
>CAUYON010044182.1:0-24510 GCA_963573935.1 Arctocebus calabarensis
TCCCAGTAGGAATTTTTGTTTTTTCTTTTTGTAGAGACAAAGTCTCACTTAATCGCCCTGGATAGAGTGTCGTGGCGTCACACTGCTCACAGCAACCTCCAACTCCTGGGCTTAGGCGATTCTCTTGCCTCAGCCTCCCGAATAGCTGGGACTACAAGCGCCCACCACAATGCCCAGATATCCAGTAGGAATTTTTATAGGAACTGACATGTTGATTGTTCCTGGGATTTATGTCTAAATGCCATACTTATAGGGGAGCCAAAATAAGTCTGAGAAAGAAGACTTGGTGGACTTGTACTATTCACTTTCAAAATTTATTATAAATTTATAAATAATGATGTATTGTTTACAGTAATCCATAAAATGTGGTGTTGGCACAGGAATGGATATGTTTATGAGAATTGAGAGCTCATATAGATTTCCTTACATTTGTAGTCAATTGATTTAATTAATTTGGGCCTCATAGAAACAAAAGACTTTTGTGCCTTCTGCATCTGTCCCTGCAGGGTCATGCTTTAGTAAGGAACAGCTTGAGTAGGAGCCAGACAACAGCTTGTGTTAGACCAGAACCAGGTAAGTGGACCCTGTTTAAGAAAAAGTATTCAAAATTAGCTCTGGAAGTGAATATTTAGAATGAGAAAATAAATCACAAAAATTAGTGTTTTTAAAAAACAGGTATGTAGTACAAACAATATAAAATTCAGAAAAATGGCTCAGCGCCTGTGGCTCAGCGGGCTAAGGCGCCAGCCATGTACACCTGAGCTGGCGGGTTCAAATCCAGCCCGGGCCCGCCAAACAACAATGATGGCTGCAACCCAAGGATGGCCGGGCGTTGAGGCGGGCGCCTGTAGTCCCAGCTACTTGGGAGGCAGAGGCAGGAGACTCACTTGAGCCCAGGAATTGGAGGTTGCTGTGAGCTATGAGGCCACGGCCCTCTATCCAGGGTGACAGCTTGAGGCTCTGTCTCAAAAAAATAAAAATAAATAAAAATAAAATAAAATAAAATTCAGAAAAATAACAGCTAATCCTTAACTACTGACCTATCAGTTCTATAACATTTTGTTTCTACTTCTTTGGGCTGGACACCCTTTAATTATCTTTTCATGTGCACAATTTTTGTAATATTTTCTCCAGAGAGACTGGAAATAGAACTGATCTTTCCTCTAGCATGGCGGGTGGGAATGAAGAGTTCAGAAAGCTTTCTTACAGTGTCGGCATTTATTACTAGTAATGCCAAATCGGAGTCTCTGGCTCAGGCAGTGCTCAGAAAAGTCTTAGGAAGATTCCAGCCCTTTGATCCCACTGGTTATGGACCCTCATGGCTGCTGCTGTGCAGATGGTTCACTAGGTCTTGGCTGCCATCTGTCCCCACTGGGAAGTACCTAAGAAGGGGAGTATGGAAAATGAAGAATTTTCTTAACTCCTGGGTCATAGTTGCTCACAAGGAGATGTCTCCTTCATTCCCCTTAGGGTCAAAGATTGGGTCCTGAGGTTTTTCAGGGATGTGGCTAATATGGATTTATTGCTGACATCCTGCTAGTCTCACTGTACTTCCTATACCATCCCCAGATTGTGGAGGGAAAGCTCTGACTGGGAAGCATGTCGTGCCTCTGTGCATGGCTGGGACCACTGGTTCTTCCCTGATTGCTCCAAGATCACATCAAGTCTTTGAATGGGCTTATGCATGGGCTAGTGCAAGTGAGAAGCCCTAAAGGTTAAGTTTCATTAACAATCAGGTAAATCTACAGACCACAGTTGACATCCTCTGGGGGACATGCCAGTGTACTTGCCAATCAGAGCCTCCAAGCTTCCCAGTTACAGAATGTTAGAAGGCAATCAGCTATGTATTCTCATCAGCATACATCCTTACAAAAGACTGTGCAGGTGGTTCAGAGTTTGGATTTAGTCAAGAGGAGACATGCTGGCAGCCAGACTGAGTAGGGTGAGAGGGATGAGCCGTGGAGAAACAAAGGGAGGGAGCGGGAATACACAGGGAGGGACAACATGATACTTTCTGAAAATCCCCAGTTAACTAGCTACCAGGTCCATCACCAGTGCTGGAGCACATGGAGACACCTGTGCTTCATTTACAACATGAAGGAAAGAGAAGAGCAAAACAAATTGCCCCCCACCCTTCACTTCTGCTGAGAACTTCCCCGTGAAAGGCTGGGTACAGAAAGAAGGCAATGTTTTCTAACTAGCAGAGAGCAGGAGGGTATTGCAGACAGGCTTTCAGAGAGGGAACAGCAAAAGCGAATGTGTGAAAAGTATCCTGGGGCAACACAGGCCAGGTCTCCGTTAGCCATCAGCATGATTTAGCTGAGTCAAACAGTGCTATGTAAAGTCCAGAGACCTACAGGCAGCAGGCGGGGAGGAAGTGAGCACCCAGGAGATCACACTGAAGTCACAGTTATTCCAGGGGTCCCCCAGAATGCCCAGGGGCAGGTGACTTTTCTGAGGGCAGAACATCTGCTGTGGCAAAGGGCGCCGTGGACTGGCTCGCTGAGTGCAGTATCCTCTTTCTGTTTCCTGGGGGATTCCAGACAGACACAAGGAGGAAAGTTCTGCAACTTTGTCACTTGACAGCTCAGGGATATTCATTGATCATATTTAGGGTAAAAGTCACCAGACATGAGAAATTGCTGTTGGGTCTTAGGCACTATCAGATGACATCTCTGAATTGCCTACAACACTAAGAATTCTGTAGGGAAGAGCCATGTGTACTGAGAATCCCCTCGTTCCACTTCCATATTCCTGTTCCTGCAATCAACGACCTCTAGTAGCTAATGAGGAGGTGCGATTATTCCGTTTCTCTCAAGCAACTCTCGTAGCCCATGAGGCAGGGATCAAGGATGCTTCTGTGTACCTACCAACCAGCCAGCAGAGGGAGTGAGAATAACGAAGTTCATGCCTTCCAAACACCACCATCAGCTAAATTATCAACGGGGCATGATTTTATACCAATACAAAAGAATCATGATTGTAAAAATATCCTCATTGATTTTCATTTTTATAAAGGTAGCCCATACTTCAAACACAGAAAGTAGAAAACTGAAAATTTCCAGGTATACTTCTCCCCAACAAATATTGTTTAATAGTTTATATCCTTCAAGATTTTTTTTCTAGAAAGTATTCCAGAAGTCAGACCATACATAGGGAAAATGGGAAATTGTAGCTAAATGTACCTTCATTTACAAAATATTCATTACAAAATTCTATGAAGAGGTGGCCGACACCTAGAGAATATTTTGTAAAATTTTGTAATCAATATTTTGTACGTGAGAGTACATTTGGCTAAACTTTCCGATTTTCCCTATGTATGGTGACTTTGGGGACACCCTTACGTAGATGTGACTATCCATACCTATACGTATGCAACTCAGATCTTCCGAAGTTCCCCAGGGCCCTTATAGTAATCTTATAGTTATCTATATAACATTGCTTGAGTGCCCACCCTAGATAGCTTGGGGAATCTAGCATTTTCTCCAACTGTTTCGACAGTTTCCGAGAAGGATGCTGATATGCTTCCTCTGGATTCTGCTCTGAGCTTACTAGTTTGTGTGATCTCCGTACCCCTGCTGACCCCTAAGGTGTTCTCTGGTTTCCTTTTCTTCAAAACATTTTTCCTAAATTTGTGCTTTTATTTATTTATTTACTTATACTTTAAAACTTTTTTAATTTTAATTTTAATTTTAATTTATTTATATGTTTTTTTGCCGACAGAGTCTCCCTCTGTTGCCTTGAACAGAGTGCTGGTAGCTCACAGAAACGTCAAACTCCTACATTCATGCAATCCTCCTGCCTCAGCCTCCGGAGTAGCTAGGACTACTGGCACCCACCACAACATCTGGCTATTTGCTTACAGACGGGGTCGTACTCTTTTTTTTTTTTTTTTTTGTTAAAGAGACAGAGTCTCACTTTGTGGCTCCCAGCAGAGTACTGTGGCGTCACAGCTCACAGCAACCTCCAGCTCTTGGACTTGGGCGATTCTCTTGCCTCAGCCTCCCAAGAAGCTGGGACCACAAACACCCGCCACAACACCCAGCGATTCTTTTTTGTTGCAGTTTGGCCAGGGCCAGGATCGAACCCACCACCCTTGGTATATGGGGCTGGCACCCTACTCACTGAGCCACAGGTGCCACCAGGGGTCGTACTCGTGTTCGAACTCCTGAGCTCAGGCAATCTACCCTCCTCAGCCTCCCAGAGTGCTAGGATTACAGGTGTCCTCAGCCTTTTCTTCAAAACTTGACCACACTCTCTTCTGCTGTTTTCTTGTGCCCTCTTTAAACACTGTTGTGTGAAATCAAGTCTTACCAAAGGTTTAGGGGTTTTGGAGAAGGTACAGGAATTAGCTCTTGTTCATATTATTCTTTACATTTAATTTCTGCTTGGTTACAGTTTATGGTCCTGTTTGTGGCAGTTCTGAACGGCTGTCTTTACCACACATCATCTTTAATGGTTAATGTTCACAGCATCCTTGCTAGAGGCCAGGCCGTATGTTGAGAACTTTTCATGCATTATCTTATTTAATCTGAGTGCTGGGGAGTAGCTATTATCATAAGCATCATTCTACAACGAGAACACTGAAGGTAAGAAAGGTTAACGTACCCACAGTCGCAGCTTACTGAAAAGTGAAGTTTTATACCCAGTCTGACTCTTAAACTCCGTGTCACACTCACCACGCTGTTCTGCCTTCATAATTATCGTAAATTCTGCTTATCCCTGTGATTATTAACTTGTTTCACAAACATCAGTCCCCCTTGCATCACAACCTGTCTGGCAGCCTCAGCCTTTCCTGCAGGCTATGGTTTGAATGCTGATGTCCCCTGCAAAATTCATGTTGAGAGGTACCCCCCCGAGGTGTCAGTAGTAAGAGCCAAGGCCTTTGTGAGATGGGCTCTGAGCGGTGGAGCCCTCGCAAATGGAGTCAGCACCTTTATAAATGGGCTCAGGTTGAAAGGAGCCTCTGTTGACCTTCTGGCACGTGAGGACACCGCGCCTCTCTCCCCTGGAGGATGCAGCCGTGTGGCGCCGACGTCGGAAGCCGAGTCCAGACGCTTTCCAGACACCAAACCTGTGGGCATCTTGACTTGGAATTTCCAGTCCCCAGACTGTGAGAAATAAATTTCTGGGTTTTATTAATTATCCTGTCTCAAGTATTTTGTTACAGTAGCACAAACTATCTTTCAAAACATTTCTTTTTTCACTCTTAAAATCTCTTTGCAGGCTGGATGCAGTGGCTCACTCCTGTAATCCTAGCACTCTAGGAGGTCAAGGAGGGTGGATTGCTTGAGCTTAGGAGTTCCAGACCAGCCTGAACAAGAGCAAGACCCCGTCTCTAAATATAGCGAGGAATTGTGGCAGGTACCTGTAGTCCCAGCTACTCAGGAGGCTGAGGCAAGAGGATTGCTTGAACCCAAGAGTTTGAGGTTGCTATGAACTATAACACCATGGGACTCTCTACTGAGGGTGCCAAAGTGAGATTCTGTCTCAAAAAAAAAAAAAAAAAGAAAAGAAATCTCCCTCCAAACCAACTCTCCATTTCTACAGTAGGCATCCTAGTCTTAGTAATTGTGAAAGAGCCTAACCACCTTAATTTTCCTCTGAGACTCACCTTGGCATGAAGATTAGTCAGTGTCTATATTAAGTTTTTTCAGTTCTGTTACTTTTGTATTTCCTCTTGTTACGTGTTTTCCTGGGTCAAAACCCTTTTTCTTTCTATAAGGGGAATTTGCTGGACAACTCTAAAAATCAGCCTCCACAAAGTATGGGAAAATCCCAGAGGCAACAGAATCACCTTTCTTTATGTTTAATATGCTAGACATCTGTCATTAAACTATGCATGAACAAGGAGCCAGAGGAGGGTAGGCCCTGAACATGATGCGGACGCTTTAGTCTTGTCACAAGGCACAAAGTCTTCACAAAACACACATTTTGTGTATTTTAGCAAAGAAACAATTATCAAGTGTGACAGACTCCTGCAGCTTATCTGACCAACCTTGTTGGTTTTTTTTTCCATCTCTTATATAAGCATAAAAACATTTCTAACATCAAGTGAATTAACAAAATATGTGAGTCCAGATGGAACAATATTAGCTTTTCTCTACTGTATCCCAGATGTTTCAGGAGTATCTTGAGAAATGCCGTGGAGTGTCACAGATGCTTTGGAAATGGATTCCTGGACTTCTGAACTGCTGTTTTATAAAGAGGATAGTGTGATACTCCTTTTTGCCCACAAACAAAATCGTCTCCTTGAAAAACAAGGAGAAAATGGTTGAAAATGGTTGTTTTCGGAAACAACCATTCCAGTTGAGCAATAAAACTGAAAAGTTGTATGCGTTTGACCAGAGTCCCAACCTGTGTCCTGTGACTGATAGAAATTTATTCCAGGAAACAAGAAAAGATGCAAACAGAAAAATTTAGAAGTTATCCCCCATATTGTGGAATAGCTTAAATTATGGAATGTCTACTTGATTGTCCATTATGCAAAATGCAGAGATTTTGTAGAGGTATAAAATAATGTTGAAGACATTAGGTAATATTATGCAAAATGGAGTGCTTCTTTTGCCCACAACAAAATAAATTATGTAAGTATATGTTCCAGAAGAAGGACCAGACCTTCCTGAGTAGATTTTTCTCTGAATCCTGGTCTTCCTCCTGCCTTGCTATGGTGCCTTAAGTTCCTACCCCACAGGTTATCACCTCAGATGGTGCAAAATGGTCAAAGCTACCATCAAGTGCTTACAGTGTCAGCTTCACAACTTCTGGAATGTGTGGACCTCCGCGCCTCTCTACAAATACAGAAATTGACCATTCAGCAGAATTGGAACAGAAACTTACCCTACTCCTTGAAAAAAAATTCATTGTGCGTTCCTGTTACCAAAAGATCAAGGCCTCATTGCCTCTGATCCCTTTATCTAGAGTATCCCGAAGTGTCATTGAAAAACCCTGAATTGAAATAACCTCCTGTGCTTGTTAAAATGCACATTTCTGAGCTTACAAAAAATCTCCTGTATTAGAACCCCTGTGTTCATAGCTTGGGAATTTGTATTTTAATGACCTTTGAGAAAATTTCACAGCCTGAACTATGCTAGACTATCATATTTTCTCCTCGTCAGCCCCTCGCTGCCTCCCTTCTCCTGGACTCCTAGTGTCTGGACTGGCTTTTGCCTCCCTGGCCCACCTTCTCTGGTCCTGGTCTTGCTCTTCGGCTTTGCTTCCCGAGGCCTGTGATCATTGAGAACCCTGGGAATTCTGGGTTTTATACTTCTGTGTGTCCTCGTGCTTTACAGAACTGTTGACTTAAAAAAAAATCTTATTGTGAAGCTTTTTGCTGCAGCCCAACAGCTGTCTAGTTGAGAGATTAGACCTCTTCCCTCTGTCTCTCCAACACTCCCCACTCTGGTCTTCAGCCCACCCTTCTTTGGGAGGGCATGAGGAATTTGAGAGGTACTATTCACCAATGCCTTTCTGCCAAAATACCACCATTGTCTATGTCACATTCCTCTCTTGACATATGTTGTTTTTGGTTTTTTATTTTATCAGAAAATTAAAGAAGATTTGTATAACTTCCAGAAAAGAAAGTCTTTCCTATTTGTCAATTGAATCATCCATCCAGCCATATTTATTTAAATGAGAATGGCCATTATATTTTACAAAGGCCAAGTTGGTGTTACTTTTAAAGTCTTCCTATGAAAAATCATCAGTTATCTTTTCTTTTAAAACAAACAAAAAATAAGAGAACCTTTCTGACAGTGACTTTCTATTTATTCTCTACATTTTGGGAAGATAAAAATGATTATGAAAAAGCAAAATAACACCTTATATCTGCATATAGGAGTACCTATTTATGTGTTAGAGGTATTCTGATATATTTAAATTCAAATGCAGATTCTGTGCACAATACCAAAAGGTATTTATGATTCAAGGAACTAAATGGTTATAGTGGTTATATTTTCTTATTTCCTTTTAATATTTATAGAAAAGCACTTAACTTGATAACAAAATACTTGGTATATGAGACTTTTCTCCTCCCTCTAAAATATTCCTGGGCACCCTTTATGATCTCTATATTTGTAAACAACTTCCATTGCTCCCTGCCCTGGGGGAGCCCCTACAGGGTGAGGGGACTCACCCTGGTTTCCACGACCTTGGTTCTCCCACCTACAAATTTTGTGAATGTTCAAGTTTGGATGTGTGTTCTTTTATGACACTTTCCTTGTTTATTGGTGCTTGACTATCTTTGTGGGATATATGAGTCTGTCATTTCCCAAATAATAATGACAATAACAACAATAACATGACAGCTTAGAAAAGATTGAATTAGTGCCAGGCCTGGTATCTCATGACTGTAATTATAGCACTTTAAGATGCTAAGGAGGGAGGATCACTTGAAGCCAGGAGTTCAAGACCAGCCTGAGCAAAATAGCAAGACTCTGTCTCTTGCTATTTTGCGGCAAGACTCTGTCTCTTGCTATTTTGCTCAAAAAATTAAAAAAAATTAAAAAAAGAAAAGATCGAATCTAACACATTAACCTAAAAGTAGTATTTGACACCCTTAATTTCAAAACTGAAGCTTTTTGCATGCAACATCTTGTCCCATTTTAAAGGCGGTTATGATGTGTTCAGCAAAGATTGGTTTCTCTTTTCAGTTTCGGTAGAGGGTCTCCCAGGTTATTGGTCCATGGAAAGCTTCAGTAAGCGGACTGACTCTTTCTTCAATCTGATGTCCTGACTAATGATGTCAGCTCAACAGCCTGTGTGTCAGGATGACTCACTTTCATTTTAATCCCCTGGAGGTATGCTTTGCTTTTTGGCTCCTGTGGAGTACATTTGGCCATGCCAACAGAGATTCATTTATAATCTTAGCATTGGTAGATCAGAAAACTTGTTTTAACTGGTTGATAGTTTTGAGGGTATTTGTGTGGTCTTATGGATTTTAAACATATGTATATTCAGATTTCTGTTTGAAGACTTATGTAAGATGAATAGAATGAGCCTGATTATATTAATTAATATGCATTTTAGTTTCAACTATAATATTACGATTTTATTCCTAAAGCAGAACTTGAAACGTTGAATGAAATGCTTTTTTGTTTATTCCTAATCAAAATACTTAATTAAATGTATTTTAAAAAATTTTATAGCTCACATTACTTAACATCTAATTTGCTTTAGTTGAATGCAGGCAAAAATGAAGACAGGTAAAGAAGAGATTCACTGAAAAAAATCAGCACAATCAACCGGTTTAGTAAATAACATATCTAAATTTTGAAAAGCATATTTTAAAACAGAAAGTGACAGAATTAAGAGATATTGAATATCTAGAATAAGGAACCACAAAGAATTAAACAGAAAACACCAGATTTACATTCTAAATTTCTTGACATTTAACTTTTAAAGAAGAGTGAGAATAATGAGTCATTTTCTATTTGTAGCCTAAGATTTTGTTTAAAATATCACTGTACAATAATGATTATTGTGCCATTTGACTTAATCTGAAGGGAGACCATAACTGAGTGAACAACTTTTGACGTTTGAAAATCAGCACTGTTTATACATAAGAAAATTTGCTATAGATTGTGTTTAATGAATTTTAAAAGATTTATAAATATTTAAACAAACTGTATTCTACATTCATATTACTTCCCTTCAATTGTATCTTTTCTAAAGTTCAATAAGTATAAACACTCTAAATGAAGCCATATGTCCAGAGCAGGCAACAATCATAATTCTCATTTGCATTACACTTCAGTTCAAAACATTCCTCTACTTAAAAATGATTGTAAAAGCTGAAAGGTGAACTGTTGGCAGGTTTATAATTAGGAACAAAGGTATGACCAGAGCAACAAATCTGGAATCCAGAATATACAAAGAAAGGAAACACAAAAATACTTCAACCAGGTAATCTATTGAATTTCTAATATAAAAAAAGATATTAAATCTTGCACAGACAGTATATATTATGGATATAGATATTTACCAGTCTGACTTTGGAATTAAAAAAATTCAGTATAAGTCAAGATATGAAATCAATGTAAATGCCCATCAATTAATGAATGCATACAGAAAATGACATAAATTTGCACAATGTCATCCTATTCAGCCATAAAAAGGATGAAGTGTTGCCATTTGTGACAACATGGATGAGTCTGGAGGACATTATGTTAAGTGAAATAAGCCAGGCACAGAAAGACAAAATCTTTCATACATGTGAGATCTAAAAAAATGTGGAATCTAAAAAACTTGATCTCATGGATTTGAGAGTAGAATAGTGGTTACTAGAAACTTGGGAGAATGAGGAGAGGCAAGATGAGGAAAGGTTGGCCGATGGGTACAATGTTACAGTTTAAATAGGGAAAAATAAGTTCTGGTACCATATTATGCAGTAGGGTCAATATAGCTAGCAATTCAAATTTCAGATAGTTAGAAGAAAGGATTGTGAATGTTCTTGCAACAAAGAAACAATAAATGTTTAAGGTGATGGATATGTCAAATACCATGAGTCGATCATCACATAATTATATGTATATGTATTGAGACATCACATTGTATACTATAAATATGTACAATTACTATCTTTCAACAAAAAAAGTACATTTAAAAAATTCAAAACAGAATGAGCCTGTTTAGTTAGGAATTGTGTTTCATGTTTATATTTTTACTCTTCACTCTTTATTCTCTGCCCCCCCCCAACATGTATTTAGTAAGCAATATGTAATCACCCAATACATACTTGTTATTTTCCATTTGGAGAGAGCAGCTGAGTGAGTATAATTAATGAAAAAGTGTCTCAGGCACTCATGTTCCAGAACTCTCAAAGAGTTGCAAGTAAAGATTCATTGGATGCAAAAGTGGGTAGGTGTAAGGGGCTACCACTTCTTGGGATAGGAAATCAACTCCTTCATCTTGTACTCCAAAAGATATCCTAAGAAAAACCATCTTCAGTTCTCTAAGAGTTATGCTTGGTGAAAGCAGGGGCCCAGCAACCTAAATACTTGGGTATTTTCACATACGGGGCTGGGGTCCTTGTATCTCTGGTTTGTTTTTACAGACTTTCTCCCCTTATGTTGCAATACTCAATTCCTTCCACAACTTTGCTATCTCTAATGGTATATATGCTGAATAAATGAAGAAAAGTATCCCAAGTTCATCTTCCCAATTTGACTTTAGAGATTCTCTAAAACAGTGGTTCTCAACCTACCTAATGCCGTGACCCTTTAATACACCTCTTGTGGATCTTGACCCACAGGTTGAGAACTGCTGCTCTAAAAGACAGAACAGGCTTTCCTTTCTCATCATCCACGGAGACTTGAGTCTCTTTGTCTTCTCAGTGGCTATTGTCCTAATGACCCCAAATTATTGCTGATTACTCCAGGGTTGGTATGTAAATTCTTGCATTGGTTCCTATGAAATGAGTGTAGCTCAGATTTCCCAGAAGACAATAGCCTGAACACCTACTATTAGAGCATGTGCAGGCACAAGTGCACAGGGGAGCTTTTCTCCAGGAAAAGGACATATACTTAGGTTTTGCACAAACTCAGCTAAACATATTCCACATGCTGGGAAGACATAGCCTGATAGGTCAGCCTCAGGGCTGCAGGTACATGACAGGTGAAAGGGATGCCCAGGTAAGCTCCTATCCTGCCTCCGTGCACGTTCATGTCTATGCTCCTGTCGACCCATTTGCACACCCTCGAAAACTTTCTGTTTCGTGAATTTGAGAATGTCTAAACTCCTTTCAGAGTTGATCTCAATAAAACAATATACAGCTGTCTCAAAGAAGGAAGAAGTTGGGATGTTTTATAGGTAGTTATGAATTATAAAAATGTGTTTACTGTTTCAATTAATTTGACAATAACAATAATGGTAGTCTTGTCATTACAATACACTCTGAAACTGGTCTGTATTTGCTTCTTAAGTTTTCTATATTGTCATGAAAATTACCCTTGAAAGCCAAAAATGTATTCAGATTTGATAGGTGGACAGTTGAATCTAAGTGTTTTTTGATTCTCTGTTGCTTCATTCCACCACACTGGCAGCTGAATTAATCAAAAAACAATGAGCATTTTCTCCACTTGGTTCATTGGCCTTGTGGAGATCTGACTTTATTTAGCCATATGACAGTCTCATAGTATATTAAAGCATCCATATGTTCTAGAAACCAGATATAACCTCCCCCTTCACACTGTCCAAGCAAATATTTCTTAGTAGTATTTCTAAGCACAATATTGCTTAAATTAAAAGTGTTCCTTTATATTCCATTTAATTCAATAAATGCCACACTTTGATCAGTGTTCTATGGGCATAGCCAAAATCTTTAATAGAAGAGCTAGGAACTAAGTGTTGTTATTTGGAAACTAGCATTATTCTCCACTTTCTTATTTGTAATAACAAGCACAATTTTTTGTTGTTGTTGAAGAATAACCAAATAAACATACTCCCTTTTATGGAATTTAAACTAACATGAAAGACCATTTTAGCTAAGGAAGAATAAAATTCTTAAAAGCCTTTGTATTCATTTTCCCTTCTAAAGTTTTCCAATACGTAGATGTTTGGTTCTTCAAATTGAATACTGTGAGAACCATGGTTCACATTGTTTAAGTTAAAAAAGTAGGTGAGGTGATGGAGTAAGTGGTGAACCCAGTACATGAATGCACTGTGAAGTTTACCCTTTTTATACATTTCAGAGATCTGAAAAATGTTAGTTTCAGTATGGAAGGATTTGCTCCATCTAAATAAAATTAAGAAGCAGAGAAGAGATATCAGACTTGAACCAAGGAAAATCCTGTCCAAAAAAATGGGGAACTCAGGAGATTTGCTAATCAAATATCTTTAGTAATTAAGAGCCGACTGAACACTGCGGAGTAGGGGAGTAGACATGCTGAATGCTGAATAGGGGAGTAGACATGAGTGGGGGGGGAGAGCCCAGCACCCTCCACCCTGAGTCTGGAGAACTGCGCTCTCACACTTGTGTTGGGTGTCATCAAAGTTTCGGCAGGAGTTCACACAACAGTGAACTAACCAGACGAAAATCTTCGCCCTTATAGAGTATATTTTAGCTGGCAATTAAAAACAATAAAATTATTAGCATGTTCAATATTTGTTAGTAAGGAGGGGAACAATTAGGGAAGAAGACAGGAAGATGAAAAAGAGGCTTGAAATTTTAGATGGAATAGCCAGAGAAGGCACCAGCAAATGAAAAAGACTTTCACAGGAGGATATTTGATGTGTTTATTTCATGGCCAACATTTCTGTTTCTGAGAATGTGGTGGACTAAAAAAACAATTTAAAGACCTGAAATGAAATAAACCCTTACATTTATGGTCATTTTTTTTCCCTTTGTTCTTTTTTGTTTGTTTTTTAGCACACCTACAGGTGTTAGGGATCAATTGATTTTGAACAAAGGTGCCAAGGCAATCCCTTGAGGAGAAGGGATAACCCTTTCAAAAAACAGTGCTGACCTTTTGGGGGCAAAACACGATTGTAAGAGGGATATTACCTAACAAATGTAATCAGTGTGATCTGGTTTCTTGTACCCTCAATAAATCCCTAACAATAAAAAAAAAAAAAATGCTGAGATGAATGAATAGTTACACGCAAAAAGAGGCATTTAGACCCTTACCTCACACCATACAGAAAAATTAATTTAAATGGATCATAGACCAAAATGTAAGAGCTAAATTTCTTCATTTTTGCTCTGGGTGTATTGTTTGCTTTTTCTATATTTTAATCCTTAAACTCTCTCAGATGTAGGAAATAACCTCAACCATATCAGATACTCTGTTCATTTCAGTGGTTTAGAAGTTCTCCTGGAACCTTCTGTTCTATGCCAACATGGATTGGTTTCTTTCAATTATTTATTGAGTTGTCATCTTTGGATTTCTTTTTTTTATTTTGCATAATAAGTTTATCATCTTTGGATTTCTGTCCATCACTTTCTTTGTCTCTTTTGTGTCTGAGACCCTGATTCATGGCTCCATAATTACCCTCTTTCTTGCTCTGCATATACCAAAGGATGGATGCACAGGAGACAGATTTTGGAGATTTTTGCAAGTTTGAAAATTCTTTTTTTTTTTGAGAATTCTTCATTTTACTTTTATTCTTAATGGGTAATTTAACTGGGTTAAATTTTTAGGTTGGAGATAATTTTTCCTAAGAAATGTGTTGGGTGTGTTTGTGTAACTTGAGGTTTCTGTGAGTTCTTAGAAAGTTCTAGCCAATCTGTTTCTTGCTTTCATAATGCAAATTGTTCTTTCTCTGGCAATTTTTCAGATCATTTTTTCACCCATGTGCAGTGATTTCATGACAGCATTCTTTGATGATGTTTTATTTTCATTCTGTACCCAGTGGACTCATTTCTAACTTCTGAGAAATTTTCTTGAATTATTTGATACTTCTCCCCTTTTACCTAAATTTCTCTGCTTTTTCTTTCTTGAACACTTGAGTTATTTGGATAGGAACTACTTGACCAGTTTGATGTTATTAAAAATAGTTGTTTTGCATCTTATTTGCATGTCTTGTGTGTGTGTGCTTTACTTTCTTGAGTTTTTCTTTTTTCAACATTACCTTCTTAGCCCTCTTTTGAGTTTTTCATTGGTGATATTTTATTTCAAATTCCCCATGCTGCTTTTATTATCTAATTGCTTCTTTCCTGTAGCATCTTGCTATTATTTAGTAGATGCTGTATTATTACTAAGCTCTCTGAGCATATTAATGGTAGAGTTTTGTTATATTTTGCATCCTTGGGATAATATCTATTTCTTCAAGTTGTATCATTTTATATTTTAAAAATTGATATATTGTAGTTGTACATATTTGGGGGTACATGTGATATTTTGATGTATGTATACAGTGTATAATCATTAAGTCAGGATAACTGGGATATCCATCACCTCAAACATTTATCTTTTCTTTGTGTTGGGAATATTATAGTTTTTATAGTCATTTTGAAATATATAATAAATTATTGTTAATCATAATGTTCTTACAGTGCTACCAAGTACCACAACTTTTCCATCTATCTAAGTGAATTTTTATATTTATTAACCAACTTCTCATCAGTCCCCTCCATCCTTCCCTCCCCAGAGTGACTTTTTTTAATGACTAATTTTCCTTTTATGAGGTTGTTGTGGTTGTTCTTTTGGTCTCTGACTTTCATTTTAGAGCAGTAGAGGATTTCCTTAAATACCTTATGATAGTTCACTCATCCCGAAAGCTGGAGAGCAAAATGGGAAGTTCTAGGGCTGAGTGGGATTTATACACTGTGGTCTTCTTGGGATCCGACTTGGTAGTTTTACTGAGGAGCCTCCAACATTAATATCTTCAGGCTGAGTGGATTCTTCAGTGAATAATTTTCTCTTTCCAACCTGAAGGGCTTAAGTCAGCTCTCAGGGCTCTAGGAGTTAGTGGAGAGGAAGGACCGTCATTTGACTTTGGGCACTTAGTTTATCCCACTCTTCCCTTACAGGACTCCTGCTTACAATGTTCTCTAGTCCCTTCCTCCCCAATTGGAATTACCATGTTACCCTTCCTATAGAATAAACCTTCAGTTTGGGACTGGAATAGAAAAAGTAATTTGGCACAAGAGGTGGGTCACACCTGTAATAACAGCACTTTGGGAGGCTGAGGTGAGAGGATCACCTGAGACCAGGAATTTGAGATCAGAAGTAACCCAGCAAGACCCTGACTCTACAAAAAATAGATAAATTGGCCAGGCATGGTGGTATGTGCCTCCAGTTCTAGCTCCTCAGAAGGCTGAGGCAGGAGGATCATGTGAACCCAGGAGTTTGAAGTTACAGTGAACTACGATGCATCACTGCACTCCAGCCTGGGTGACAGAGAGAGACACTCTCTTAAAAAATAAATAAATACAGAGAGTCATTGAAACAGCTTAGTGAAACAGAGGGGAGAATTTGTTGCCTAACTGCTTCCTAAGTTTTCAAACGCTTCCTTTATTCAGCTATCTCCTGTCACCTCACTTTCAGGGCTCCCTGTGCACTTTCTGGTGCTTTCTTATCTGGGGATCCTGTGATTTAAATCACATTGCTCCTGGACTTTCTCTACTACCAGCACAAGATTTATTTTCTCTAGTCTGCCATTTTTTAGTTATCTTTGATCTGTGCACTTTATTGTTCTTCCAAATTTGCTGCTCTTTTTCCCTTTGCATTTTCTTTTTCTTTAGGGTTTAGGGCTCCAAAAACTTCCATTAATGGGTTTTGGAGGGAGTCCAGGCACATCAGGTTTTCCATGAAGCATCTTGACTCAGAAGTATGCTATGGTATTCCTTATACATTTTTTTATATGTCAGAAAGTTTTCATACTTTAAATTAATTAATTAGAAAATTTTATGCTCAGAAATAGGGACAGTCAAAGCAAGATTGCTACTTGGCTATTGGTAAGGACACTTGTGTGTTCCAGAATGTCACTGTATAGTCAGCATGGCCATCAGGACCCATCTTTCTCTATCAGAAGGAGAAATCACATATATCTTGGTCTCAAAGGAAACAACTATATATATATTTTTGATAAATGCCAGTAAAGATACTACTTGGCCTTTTTTCTTGCTGTACATTTTCATATTTTACTATTCTTTTTATCTTTATTTATTTGGTTTTGTTGGAAAATAGTGAATAGCAATTTAGTAAATGTAGTTAGGAAGGAATCAAAAAATAACACAACATTCACATTTTAAATTCCCAGAATTAATAAGTATTTCAGAACGATTTCTTAGGCCCACAGACTTGTGTTTGAACTTTCTTAGAAATGAATAAGCCATCTCAGAACACTCTCTCAGGAGTGAGATCTTTGCAGTTGGTCAGAGGTCAGCATGATGCAGCGGAGAGAGGGCAAGTGCTTGGGGAGTGATGTCAAAACCCTCAGGGGGAATCTGCAAGTCTGAGAAGGTCTTTATTCATCCAGGTCAAATTCAAGGATCCTAAGAAGTCATCTCTCAAGAGGCAGAGGAATAAAAGGTCTGTCTCTAATTTCAGTGGGCCTCTTGGTCCCCAGGAGTAACCGCCCATGAGCGCCACTTGCAGGCTCATCTGCCACAGTTGGTGAAAAATTTACATTTAGCGTCAAAGCTGCTGGTTTGGTTAGTCTGCTGGAAAATTGTGTCCAACCCAGCTCATCCAGGAGGCTGGGTGGGGCTCCTTCGTCCCATCTGACTTCCCCTTTGCCTTTGATGTTATTTGCCCTGGAACTCTTTACCTCTGTATTTATGGCTAGCGACATGCTGGAGGCGACCATTTCCCTTATAACGGTGTTATTGGAGTCAACTGAGGTTAACAGAACTCTGCGCATTTAATTATAGGGTTTTTAATGGTTTTCTTCTGCTTTCCTGTATTTCACTTTTAATGACTTCTGCACTTTTCTCTCTTTCCACTCTACTTCTTCACACTGTTATCTAATTTCAGAAGGAATTCTGCCTTTCACTAATGACCTATGGAATGGAAGCAGCAGGAAACTTCTGGAACTTGTATTTATGCATGTGAAGTTGATGGACAAAGGGGAATAAATTTTGGACAAGGAGGAATCAATTTCAACTCCTTGAAATACATTTGTTATGCAACAGCAGGTGCAACGTGGGAGGTAAACAAAAATTAGGTGGCTTCAGCTTCACTAACGGTGCATGATTTTTTTCCCACAGATATTATTTCTAGAATGGAAATAGAGTTTTGTCTTTAGGCTTTCATATATTAATTTTATTTATAATACACTCAGATCTTATGAGATAGTTATTAATTTTATCTACTTTTTTACTTCAAATATTATGGGGGGACAAATGTTTTGGTTACATGAATTGCATTTTTACAATTTAAGTGAAAGTTATATGTGTGCCCATCATTCAGATAGTGTGCAACTTACCCATCCCCTTTTCCCCCCTCTCCTGCTGATTTCTATTGAGTTTTACTACCATATGAACACGTGAGCATTTACATTTTTATAAATGACAAAAATGAAGCACGGAAAAATTAACTAACTTCCCTGAGTTTGCACAGCTGATAGGTGGCACGGTTAAGATTCAAATCCAGGCAGTCCCCTCTTCCAAAACCCATGATCTTCCTTTCCTAAAATATTGAAATTGGGATTGTCTTTGTTGCCTCTATGTATTCTCTGCTTGCAGAGACTAGACAGGGAAAGAAGAAAGAACAAGAAAGGGAGATAGAGGGATATGTAGAGGAAAAGTGAAGAAGAGAGGGACGTGGAGAGGGAGAAAAAAGGATGAGAGAAGAAAAAAAGAGAATCATAAATGACAGTGATCACTTTCATTGCTATCACCTCAAGCTGGGTTTATTTAATTCAATAGCATACATTTAAAGTTGTGCCATTTGAAAATGCTTCCAATGTAATCTTATATATGTAGCAAAAAAAAATGTACCTGAACTTGAAAACAGGGAAATGATTCCTTAAAATCTGAATCAGCTTTAAATCAAACATTTTAGTTTGCTATGTAGACCATGAATGTGGGGGAATAAAGAGATTATTTCCTTATATTTTTCAGGCTGTTCGGTAGCTTCTCAACATCTGACTAGGGAAAAAAATGTGTATAATAAAAGGAATGTTTCAGTTTCTACTATGTTCTTAAAAATTGTATTCTGTTTTAAAAGGTAGACTCAATAATTGAGTTTGAACTTTTGTAAAAATGGGTTAAACAGATAAAAAAATACTCTATGTGCATGTCTATTTTCTAGGCAAATACAGCTATTCCATAAAATGTGGTTATAAAGCACATTACAAAATTGGAGAATGAAGTCTGTGGTCTGAACAGGGATGTCAGGCTGCAGAGAAAATTAGGCTGGCCGGGAAGCTGGGAGAGTGAGATTCCAGCAATGATTGTGAATGTGGGGATTTCATTGAGTAAACGCAGGAGAGGAGGAGGCTGAGCTTTAAATAAAAAAGCTATTGATTCAAAATGTCTCATACATACCCAAACACTCATTTGGTTGATTGAATTTGTTTCCTAATAAGTTAATTTTATAAGATTAAACATCCATGCTTCAGGACATCATATAATGAAATGTATTGGCCTTTCAGACCCGAGGAGCACTGTATTCAAGCCCTGCTCACAGCCACACATCTCTATTTGTTTCTTTAGTGATTGGGAACATTATTTCTTTTCAGTGGTTTAAACTTTGTGTTTTGGCTCCACCAAGAGTATTTTGATGTAGTTTTCTCTTATATAAATACGCTTCCCCCAAATTTTTGTTTTGTTTTAGTTACCGTCTATGTTCCGATAATTCTTACCACATGGAAAAAACACTTCGCCACTTTATTTATTTAGGACAATGAAGGCCTTTGTTCTGCTCTCTTTTTCTAAGGAGCTCAAAATAACAAAGTGATACTATTTCAAAAATTGTTTTATATTAAAGAAAAAAATGTGTTCTGTATTCAACTTAAAAGAGAGGGAAACCTGTCAGGTTTGTGAATATCTCTATTTTGATTCTCCCCAGTGCTTCTTGAGTTACTTAAATGACTGGACAGCAAGCTTCAGGAGGGGACAAAATGGGCTTTGTTCAGAGCTAAATCTCCAGTGCCTAGAATCTATAGGTACACAGTAAGTTCTCCAATGTATTTGTGAATAGATGACTAAAGTAACATCCTGCAACGCAGTCCAAATAAAAATTTCACAAACTTCACACAAACAAAATATATAAAAGGATTTAATCCCAATAAATTAAGGAAGCAGTTGTGTTCCTAGAACAGTTTTGTTTCATAATACACTTGACTTTTTAAAATGTTTGCTTGTTTAGAGATTCTCCAGTTACATGAAACTCGACTGCATTAATAATTTTAATCATTAATAAAGTGTGGAGATTTGTAAATCTCGGAAGCTATTCACAAAAGGCTTTTTTTTTAAAGAAACTTTTCCATTATAGAATGAATACTTGTGACTGTTTCCTTCTATTAAATATGTGAGTGCTCTTTTTTAATTTTAAGGTGTTCTTTCTATAAACATAACGATTTTCTCAGACTTTCTGATTTTAAAGTGTGGTGCTCCTCAATCTAAAATTCATAGTAGATGTGGAAATCTTTCTTCCAATCAAAGCCACATAAAATGCTCCTCACAAAATCTGACATAATATATTGTATATACATATATGAATAAACATTCCAATTACATTTCAATCTCTAGCTTTCCTTTCAGGCTGGATTGTTAATAAGCCCTACTCCATCTGTCATTTCTGCATCAACGTTTTACTTATCAATGCCTGTCCGTTGGGCAGAGCTGTCTTGGATGATTTAGTTAGGGTAAATTCTGTTTTCTGTTGTAATATCCCCCCAGCAATTGCTCTCCATGTTTAGAAGCTCTATTGTGAAATACCATCAACCAGCCAAGTTAGCACAATGGCCACAATTGATGGAGAGTTACCTAGAAACGTGCTCACTGAAGGAGGTGGAGATTGCGTGGGCTGAGGCCATGGGATTGACGTTGGCAGGACTCTGGTATCCTGCTGTCACCCTGTCCCATTCCTTCTTGCACACCTCCCACTCTTCTGACTCACTCAGAGGGATTCAATCTGCCACTTTTTACAGTTCTCTCTTTTTTTTCCTCTTCCACCAAGGAAACATACATTACTGACATTACCTTAAACACACATCTTTCAAGATTTTTTCATATGAAGAGGATCAGTTGATGCATTAGGTAATGCAGAATTTACAATAAACATGCTTTAATAATGACTAAATGACCCTATGACTGATGAGTTTGTCTAATTTTACCACATGGTAAAATTGTTCACTGTGAATTAGAGACTTAAAATGAATGTTCTTTTCTAAATGCTATGTATTACTCATTATTTCCTTGGGAAATAGATTGATCCAGACATTTCCACAAGACTGAATTAAGACATTACTTTCAAAGAAGAAGGAAGAACGAAATAGGATATGGTAGGTGTTAGCTGGTCATTTGGATTCCTTTTTGAGGGATGTAAATCAAAGTAATTCCTGTAGGTCAGGTCAAAGTCCCTTTCCTTGAATATCTAGGACTCCTACACATTCTTTAGATGGATAAACCTACCTCACAAGAGTCAATATTTTTGAAATATTTCCAAGTCATAGTATTGGTTCTGCTAGCCAAAAAAGACTTTGTAGCAATATTGGAGAAACAAAAATAACACTCGGATTTTTCTGGTGTAGATCCCAAGTCATGATATCTTTTGACTCGCTTAAGTTTTTTTTTTTTTCTAATTTAATACTCCTACAATATAAGTAGCAATAATAAGGCATTTGTAAGTTTTTAAAAAAGGAAAACAAGTTTTCTTTTTTAAATTATATTTTTAAAATATTTTGTACCACTGACTAGAGCTACAAATGCCATGCCTGCAATCATGGTCTGAATTAACTAAACGCCTTCATTTTATAATGTCACAAGAGGATCACAAGGTAAACTCACAATTAAAAAAATGCAATCATAGCAATTTTCTCCATACCTTCTTGGTGCTATGAATTCTAAGCACTGATTATATGCTTTAAAAAGAGAGCTAGATTACTCATTTTTTCCCTGAGTTGTTCCTTACAAGTCATTCATTCTCATTTTATAATCCATCAAGTTAACTTTTCAACAAAATTAGTTCTCCTTGTCCTAACATTTAAAAAGAGGAGAAAAATGGATTTGATGATTACCATTCCCTCTACCAAGAATAATTGAACTTACTTTAGTGTGTGTGTTGTATATATATATAGAGAGAGAATAATAGTAAAAAAGAAAAAAAAGGATGACTTGCTTCCTTCAATTTCAAACTCATTTCTTCTCTCCACATCATGTTCCTCACCACAAGCCTTTTGAAATTAACTTTTTATATGCTCTGTTGACATATAGCCAATTCTAGTATAATCACTCCTCTGGGAACGCAGTAAACACAAATCTTAAGCCGTTGTGTCAAGACAAATTCCAAACATCTATAATAAATGGGTCTGTGGGGTTAGTTTATTTGTATCCAACAAAAAGATTAGTGGTAGAATTATTTGATAAGAGATATGATAACTTTCTAAAAAATGTAATAATTTATGGTATTGCGAAACATTTAACATTATAAAACATTTCTTCCTTCATGACTGAGAGATCTTATTGCTGCTGCTTGTACATCAACCAAAAAACAATGTTTTTCCTCAATTTCCTCAATTAGAGAGAAGAACAACACTGGCCTGATAAAGTTGCAGTGAAGATTAAATAAGGTATCTATGTAGCATACATATAGTCCTCAATCAGCTTATGATTATGGTTATGGTTTTACTCCTAATGCTAACAATGCCTGATTCTTTCTACAGCCTCTTCCTAACAGTTATTCTTTATTTTTTTGGTGTCTTAGGTCCACTGTTAGTATTGGGTTTACCAAATATTAACACCTATAAACATCTTAGAAGGAGAAAGTAGAGAGGAAGATGGAATTTTCAATATTAATATAATGAAATTCTTTCCAAGCCTAGAACTCTTTAGTAATTACCCTTCTGGTTATGTTTCCGTGATACCATTATTCCTCACGGTTTAACTCCTAAGACTAGTTGGCAGTGGTCTGGGTTTTTATTGACCTGTTGGGGCAAATACTACTTTAAGTGATGTGATGGCAATTAGCCGATCAATTATAGCAGCAGTAAAGGCCCATCTGATTATTTCTTGGTTTAAAATGTATAGTCTTTGATTAAAGTATCTAAAGAAGGAAAAAGATGCCTTTTTGAAAATCAAGGTGTAGTTATATAAAACTATATTAATTATCTAATTTGGATCTTTGAGTATGTAAATTTCGAAAGAATTGAGACTAGAACTTACATTAAGAAAGGAGAGAAAATTAAATTATTTTCTCAGCAAATAAACATACACATATTTCTTTATCCATGTATTGATTACAAAGCTTCAAAGGCTTGTTTAGCATTTATCCCCAGAAAGTGTCTTGTATTTGCCAGTTTTCATATGGAAAGATAATTGCTAATTATTCCAGTTTTTTATTTAAGAGAAATTCTATTCATTGTTTTTATCTCTATTTAATTATTATGATGACTTTAATTTATTTTGAGATAATAAAATTTTTTGCATGTATATTTGCAGCCTTTATGTTTTTTCACTATTGTATAGATTTCTATACATTTTTCTAAAACCACATGTGGAATTTTGGAATCATTCAGTAGTATTGAATCCTTTCATCCTTCTCAATGTGGAATTAAGCTTGTAATTGTTTGTGAACTTATGCTTCTTGCTCATTTTGACTAACCCTAGCTTGAAATTGATGGCCATAGCTGTATAAGCACATAGAGGCACAAGTCTTTAAAAACAACATCTACTAAATAACCATAAGGATGATTTCTAAGGAGTCCTACTTGGAGAGTATCTCTATTTTCACAATGGCCTCTTCCTCTTTGTCACAACACGTTTGGAAGCTAGAAGTTGGTAAAATCAATACCACTGGTAAATGTGGGACACACAAAGGAACAGTTGTGAAGGGGAGGAGAAAAGCCATGTTTTTAGTTTTGGAGGCAACCAACCTTCCTGCTTGTCTCCATTAAAAAAAATTAAACAATTCTCTCTAGGACTCGTTTTCTTTATCTGCCAGATGAGGGTCTGGACTACAGAGTCTCTGAGGCTATTTGCAAGGCTGACATGTTTAGCTTATCACTGACAGCTTCAATTGTCTGGTTCTTCTAGAAGTGAGATTTGCCAAAATTTGAGGATATGAATATTTTTCTTGTGTTAAAGTTCACCCTCATAAGGAGCACAATTCCAGGGTCCATTGCCCTCATCCGTCTCCAAACAACTTTTTAAACATGGCTTTACAATAACATAGACTAAATACTTGTTGTAAATCAATTTCTTCCCTTCTACATTATGGATAACATTGCGGTTCGCTGTAATGGAAAGTTTTAACAGATGGTCATTAGTGATAAAAAGATTATTGCTTTTTTTTTTCTTTTTATTTACAGATTTTTTTTAGTTCAACATTTTTGTTTCAGAGCATAATTTATGAATAATACTAAAGTGTAAAATTTGCACAAGGAAAGTGGTTTGCTTGCTATGATTTTCATAATAAAGAGCTTCAGAGTGATTTTCAGCACCTACCAGCACTCAATTTCAAAGTAACCCAAGAACTAATTTATAAACATGTCAGTGTCCTGTTAATAAAAATAAATGCACTATTCACACTTTCTCCATCCATGCTACCATTATCGAATGCAGCATCCATTATTAAAGTGAGTAGTATTACCTTGAGCTAATAGTAGATCACAGCATCTTGCTTATGAGAAAAATGAGAATGAAAGAAAGCATAAATTCTGGAAAAAAATCACCTGGTGGAATGATGGTGGAATTTCAGGTGATTTTTTTCATGGATTTATGCTGTCTTTCTTTCTGCTTTCCTTAGAAATAAGCCCTGCCGGGGCGGCTCCTGTGGCTCAGCGAGTAGGGCGCCGGCCCCATATACCGAAGGTGGCGGGTTCAAGCCCAGCCTCGGCCGAACTGCAAAACAAAAAAATAGCCGGGCGCTGTGGCGGGCGCCTGTAGTCCCAGCTACTCGGGAG
>CAUYON010044183.1:0-26463 GCA_963573935.1 Arctocebus calabarensis
CAGGTGCCTGTAGTCCCAGCTACTTGGGAGGCAGAGGCAGGAGACTCGCTTGAGCCCAGGAATTGGAGGTTGCTGTGAGCTGTGATGCCACGGCACTCTATCCAGGGTGACAGCTTGAGGCTCTGTCTCAAAAAAAAAAAAAAATTTAGACCACATCCTTGGCAAAAGTATCAAGAATAACTACCATTTTCAAATTACAATACTTGTAGTCTACATATTAATATTACACTGATTATAGAAAATGTATGACAATAGTATCATTTCAATATCTTTTGCTTTTGTCTTTTTTCTCTGTTACTTTTAAGTCAGAAAGAAGGAAAAAAACTCTAATTTTCAAAATGTTAACCCATATTCTGCAAGGATTTTTTATTAGAATTCATTAAAAAATAGAAATTGAGGTTTTCTATGGGAAAAATGAACCCTTGGAATAAGACATATTAGCATACACATCTGGCTCTGGTGCTATTAACCAATGACTCCAGGATGACCCAGATAAATGCCTGGTTTGGATGAAACCAGATGACTGACACCAGAAAGATCAGGGGCTCACAAATACATAAAATTAGATGAATGAGATAAAGTTTAAATAATTACTAGTCCCTTTCCTCTCAAGTTGCATGTTGTTATACAGTGAGTTTCATCTGAACAAACACATTTTGGTGCTGTTGTAGGTGGAGAAAGAAAAATTATTTTTCCCAGCTTTTTCAACAGAGAGGGTCCTCTCTGCTTATGAGAGAAAACTAGTTCAATATCAGGCCAACAATTTAAGGAATAGGCTAAACCATCCACTTCAACAACTCCAACACAAACAAAGAAAAAGCTATCCTTGTTTAAATGAAAATTCAAGATTGCTAGTATAGTCTGTGGTTTCAGACCACATATGAACTCTAAAGTCTCACAGGTCTAACCCTTGTCTTCAAGTCCCTAAACTGAAATAAAACCAGATAAATGCCTGAGGAACCACTTCACACCCTAAACACGTGCAAACTTTGTTCAACAGAACACTTTACTGCCAAAATGGAGTTGGCAGAAGTTTGGAGCAAAGGCCCCCAGGCTGCATGATTTGCTAGCACCAAAGAGCTCTAAAATCTTAACATAATACTACTGAGTTTGTGTACTCCCAATTTGCTTTAAGACTCCTCACCCAAGTTTGTCTTGAGAAAGATGGCAGTTGCCATCAAGAAAGACTTTATTAATACTTTATCCTCTATTCAGAAATAATTTTATTTCCCTGTGTTGATTGTCATACCTCAATATTCTCTAGTAGCTATATTTACACAGAAAATTGAATTTTGAAATGTATGTAAGTGCAACTTTATTGGATTGCTTGGATAAAGGGGCACAGAGAGAAGTGTGCACACAAAATTAATTATGACAAAGTTCTACTTAGAAAACAATCCAAATAATCCCCATATATCACAATATACTATCCTCAAAAATATGGCAGAAATTAAGATAAAAAATTACCTGTAAATTGCTACTATTTTACATCTGGTTCAGCTTGTCTTCTCAATTCTCTAAGTTTGAGTGATGGTGGTTTACCTTGTGGTATTGAGAAACTGGTTTGCTTTGGAAAATCATCTTGTGGATGTTTCAATAGGAGACGAGGTTTAAAGATGATGCTTGCTCCTCTTAATCCTAAAAGAAATTTTTTTGGAAACATTCCCAATCTTTTCCCTCAGTAGCTCCATGAACTTTATTAATGTCTCTTAGAGCCTGTTTTTCCTCCTTTAGAACTTCCTAAGTATTCTAATTCTCAGCTCTGATTTCATATTTCTGCCCGCTCTTAATCTCTACAATGAAAGTTGGAAACATTTAGGACAAAGTACTCTTTAGGATATTAAATTGCAGAAGACTGTAGCTGAAAAAATATTTATATAGTAGTGCTGCCACCTAAAGATGAGGTGAATAAATATGCAATTCAAAGGAAATGAGCCATCACTGTCCAATCAATCTCAAAAATTTTCTCATTTCTAACTAGGAATTAACCAGCCTTTTCTTGTTAGTAAATAGACTTGTTTCACAATAACTTATTGCTGAGCTGTAATTTTCTATGCAGAAAATTTCAAACTCAAACCTTTTATTGAGTCCTCTGGGATTCTTCACAGCCATTGGGCACTGTCTACAATACATAAAAAGGGCATCAAAAGATACCTGGAAGAAAACAATTGAAGGATTCCTGGTTTAGTGGATAAAGTAGGTAACAATAGACCTAGGCTTTTCCCTCTTTTCAGTGACGAAATCCTTGAAATTCTGAGCAACTGACTTATATTTGGTAACTCAATTTTTTTTATCTGTAAATGGGATTAATTACACTTCATTCCTACCTGCTTCCTAAGCTTAATTTGACAAGCTTTGGTGAAAGCTTGAAATTCCTCTAAGAAATGAGTTTAAAAGTTTACCACTGCCTAATAAAGTATTTGCAAAGTAATTTCAGAATAAAACATACTCAAATATGTTAGGACAGTAACTAAGTTTACCTAAATCACAGGTTAACTTCTTAGAGGTATACTTAAATAATAAAAAGATAGTAAGGGCGGTTTTCTATGTATTTTGCAGCAGATAACCGTTAGCTGATCCTTGTTACTTTTATGTAAGGCAGTGTTGCAGAATGGAGATGCGACAGCATACAAATCAAGGAAAAGAGTTACCTTGCACCAAAAATCTTGTCAAACTTCTGGTAAGATTTCAAGAAAACTGTCTTGAAGAACATTTTATAGTTCTATATTTCACCCCTGCATAGAAATTTATGAAAGTTAACTTTTATTCTCTCCCTTTCGGCCAAAGGAGGCATAAAATAATATCTATCAGGGTTTTGTCCTTAGTCACATTTCCCTCAAAGGGGCCCGGCTTCACCTACACTGAGAGGAAGGCTGGGCAGCAACTCCAAGCTTCCTGTCAAAGAGTCCTGGGACTAGAGCCTGAACCTGCTCTAGTCTCTTTCTTCCTTATGCTAATTCGGCCCTTCCAGCCCCACTCAGCGGGAGTCTGAAGGCCAAGGTGAGACCCTCCCGGAAGATCAAAGGCCTATTGCCTCCCGAGAGATGAAGCCGAGTGGGGGCGGGGGCGTGTGACGAAGTGGTAGCGGAAGCCGCAACTACGCTGAGGGCCCTAAGTTGGAGCTGGCGCAGGCCCTACGGGGTTCTCCCTCGTTTGAGCTTGGCCTCGGCCTCCAGGAGCTGGCGAGGGGCTAAGTCCTACTTGGGGCGCTCCAGGAGGGCAGTGGGCGGAGGAAGTGCGGGCAGAGAGGCCACAGACAGCCCCCTCCTTAGACACGCTCCAGGGCCAGGGCCGCAGGATGTTGACGCGACAACCGCGGAGAGAGCGCGTTCACGCGCGAGAAGGGGGCGGAGTGAGTTAGGCGGCCGGCGCGGCGGCAACCCAAACCGAGGGACTTGAGAGCCGATGGCGCGAGCCACGGAGAGCGGAGGAGGGGTGGCGAACGCGAAGCGCGCGCTGACGTCGCCCAGAGTCACGCACGGAGCGCCGGGTTACGCGCCGACGTCTGGCTGCCACGACTTGCCGTCTGCGGCGGCGGCGGCGGCGGCGAGCGGATCCCGCAGGGGAAGGAGGAGGAGGAGGGAGAGCCAAGGGGGCTGCGAGTGAGCGGGAGAGGCTGGGTGTAAGCCGGACTTGCCCGCTGAAGGGAGAACGAGCGAGAGCCGAGCCAGCCTTCCGAGCCGCCTCCTCCTCCTCCCCTCGGCGTCCCGCCCCCGCCTGCCAGCCCGCCCTCCTCCCTGTTCAGCCCGCGGAGCTCCAGTGAGGCGCCGCTCGGCTAACGCCGTTGTCCAGGACAGGTGTGCGCGCGCGCGCCCTCCTCCCTTCCCCCCTTCCTCGCGCCTGCCTAGCGCCTGCCTCGCGCGCGCCCTTCCTCCAGCCTGCACCCTCCCTCACCTGCGGCAGGACAGCGCCCGCCCTCCCGGGTAAGCCCCTCGCGACCTTCCCTGTTGCCAATGCCACAGGTCGAGGTGCCGCCCACCCCGTCCCCACTAATTGTCCTGTCAACCCGAGAATAAATACTGTTCCGTTGCGGATAACCCCGCACCCTCCCTCTCAGGGACCCAGGTTGTATAGCAACATTCCCCTACCCCCCCTCCGCCTCCCCGCAGCAAAGAAGGAATGAATCCTCTTGTATTCCCCCAAAAGATCAAAATAACACGCCCCTTAAAAAAGGAAAAAAGACAATCCTACCTCCGCAGGCGCTGGAGACCCCCAGTGATGCCGTTTGCTTAGCAATTCCTGAGCTTCACTTGGCCACCTTCATCCCCGGGCCTGGGACTGTGAGCTAGACGTGGCCGACACTCCCTGCACAGCAATCCTGGAAGGAGAGGAAGAAGCGTTCTATAATCCTGGCTCCACTGCCAACCCCTCCTCTCCTGTGTTCACCCCCACCCCGAAATGCCTACACCGGCCTAGGGTGCGTTGTAAAAACAAAACAAAAAACCCTTTGGTGCTGACATCGCAGATGAAGCTAGGCCCAAAGATGGGTGGCCCGAACAAGGCATTTTTACTGCCCCACAGACCTAGGTCAGCTCAACAGCTCCTTTGCCTTCCAGGGTAAAAGGAGCGGATGTGAAACTGAAGGGTCTTCCCTTTGAGCGGCAGTGGGCCCCGGAGGCGGGCTGTG
This sequence comes from Arctocebus calabarensis, assembly GCA_963573935.1. Taxonomy (NCBI): domain Eukaryota; kingdom Metazoa; phylum Chordata; class Mammalia; order Primates; family Lorisidae; genus Arctocebus; species Arctocebus calabarensis. The sequence goes on from CAUYON010044183.1 coordinate 4,628, forward strand.
ATGTTTGTAGGGGAAGAGACGATCTATCTGTCATAAGCCTGAACTTGGGTAGAGAGAAGTCCAGGAGACCGGGGTAACTTTCTTTGGTTCGTAGCTGTTTACCCTGAATACATGCAGCTTTTATTACCGTTGTGTCTGTGGGACCCTCCTGAAGATTCTAACTCGTTCTGATCTGGGCCTCTTAACGTTTCTGTGGGGCCAGGTGCTTTTGAACTGCTTTTCGCAGTGGTGTCTAAGCTTGTGTCCCGTGTCCTTGGAAGAGAGGTCCCAGTGGTTTACAACAGGCTAGATTTGGTTTGACTTTCTTTGGTAACAGAAGGGAAAGGAAATTTTCGGATTACTTCAAGACCCCCCCCCCACTGCCCCCGCCCAGCTGACGTTTGCGAATTGCGGCGTTGGAAATTGGAGTGTTGTCTAGCGTGTGGAGAGAGTTGCTGATTTCATTCCTTTGAGTATAGTAAAACCATTTAAGTATCAGCTGGAAGAGAAAAAGCTATTGATATTTACATCGGTTCTATTTGGACCTTTTGGGTCCATAAAAGGTTGGGTTCTCTGAATCTTTTATTGAATTTAGAATGTGTGCTACATTTATTTATTTAACTCTTCTGCAAGTGCTTAAAATGAAAACATTTGGAAAATGTGAGGATTCTATCACGTGGATTGTTCTCTTCATATTTAAAATGTTTAATTCATATCTTTAATCCTAAACATTAAAATAACATTGGAGAGGCATAATTTTCAAGATTAGGTGAGCTATAGAAAAGTAACATGCTTTTAAAAAATGATCCGTGATATGCTGTTACTATTAGTCGTTGTTGCTAAATGTTAAGATTTACTTGAGAGTTCTTAATTTTTCTGGTAGATAGCCCTGAGAAAAAAATGGGTAATTCCTCCACTTTGAACATTTGCAATACAACATTCCAGTTAGTTTTAATGGTTGAGGTATTGAAAATAGTTGTACGGTTTTAAGACTGGTATTTAACCTAAGTAGCACTTAAAAACCCAAGTTCTAATATTCTTCTCTTTTATTTTGAAAATTTGTGATTTTGTAAAATATTAACATTGTTTGTTGAGAACTCCATAATCAAAAGGGTTTACTACCCAGAGGTAGATACCCTCTGTCCAAATTTAAATGTGTGTTGATTTTTACTACAAAAAACCCAAAGCTGAATTAGGTTATATTAGAATCATCTGTAGTTCAGGCTGAGGAAATTGAGCTTTTTTCCTTTTTTTCTGGCCTAATGTCTGTTTCCTTCTGCGCAATTTTTTGTTAAGCATTTGTTAAATTCAGAGAAGCGTTAAAAATAAAGCAGTCTTTAGTCTCTTCAAAGTATGTGTGTAGTGTTAATAAAAGGGCTCCAGAAGTCTAGAGAAATTTATTGTGTTTTTAAAATCTAAGCAAATTTGGAGGAGAAAGGGAATATTTGTTTTTGGATTTTTTTTTCATTAACATGGATATTTTGCTGCTTATTAATTTGCTGCACGTTGTATTTCGTTTTCCCCTTTATCTTTTCTTCATTGTCATGAAATTATAAATTTAGTTTTACAACCATTTGTTATAAAGTTACAAATTCAAACAGCTGGACCTTAGAACAGGCTTTTCATTTACCAATTTAGTATATTGTTTAGAATTTAGATAATTAACAAATAGGTAGAAGTTTTTTTAAGTCCACAAATTTTCTAATGGCTTTCCAATGTTCAATACTAATATAACTTTGAAATTCAATTTAAGGTTCTGAACTTTTAAAGACTTTTATGCATTCTTCTCAGACTGCCTTAGACTATTGCCTAAGGAAGGCAGCTTTCTTCCTAAGCCTGAGAAAAAGCCCACACTTACAGACTTACCTTGAAATTTACTCTCATGTTTCAGTAGTGAAAATATGGTAAATATCGAATTTATCATTGAATAATTTTGGGAAAGCCATTATTAGTCTTGTTTACTTTTTAGATACATGTATAAGGAGAGAAGCTGACATACATACAATGGCATAATTTTATACATATATTTTGAGTAGCATAAAATATTTAAGTCCATGTTTGTTCGCAGAGATCTGAGTCTCAGTTGTTGCCTAATTTGAACCTAAAATTCCCAGTTTAAGTGAGAAAATGATATTTAACTTGTTCTGCCTAGAAACTTCATCAGTTGCCTCTGCACTGGGAAACTAAGAAATTAGTTCCAGGTAGCAGTTGCTTTTTCAGAAAATCTAGGTACTTCCAAACTCAAAGTACCTCAGAATCTCTGGACATAAATGTTTAGCATAGAGGGCAAGACATTTAGACTGTGAATTTGGGCCAGGAAGAAAGCCGTTTTGAGAGTTAGTCTCTGTCCTGGGGACAGCGATCGTTAGCAGGAAGAATGGCCGGGACGGCTGAAAGACTCTCTCATCACGATCACATTGGCCTTCTTGCTGCCTTGAGTTCTCATTAGGGGGCAGAGGCTTGAGGTAAACCCTTGAGGAAGAGCTGCAGCCCTTTTAGATCTAAATCGGACTTCCTTAGATCATAGCCTCAGTTTACAGACCCTAACGTAACGCCCCGCCCCGCCCCATTCTGTACAGAGTCTTATCAGCCTTTTGAGTAGCTAGCGGGGCTGGGGTCTATCCAGGGTCCTGATCGCTACTGCGCAAGCCTGTAGGAGCCTCCGCTTCTTCACACATTTGTTTTGCAGTGAGAAGTGCTCCAGAAGTTCCTCTGTCCCTTTCCCAACAAATTTGAGGATAAGCAAGGAAGTATAGAAAAATCAGCATGCAAAGAGCCCTATGTGGTGTTAGAGATTGCCCCCCAATTAAGGGGAAGTTCCATATGAAGCTCAAAGCTTGGATTTTTCTCTCTCTGAGTGGGCCTCCCCTTCAGAGACCCATTTCAGAGACCACTGTATATTAGGGGGGTGGTTCTGAGGCTTGTTCAGAGGACTGCCCAGTTTGCTCTTTGGTCGCGGGGATGCTTTGCCCTGTTTCTTCCTTTTTAGTGGGAAGTAGCAAACTTCAGCTCAGAGCTGAACTCGGTAATGCTGAGTAGAATGAGGCTATTGCTAGGAGAAAAAGGAAGCCGTCAATACCTAGCCGGCAGGTTTGCCCAGGAGGTTATAAGTATTGAGGGCTCAAGCATTGACAAGTCTTATGCCCTAGACTGCTCTTGGTTTCTGGATGTTAGTCCTCTACCTACCCTTCTCTTTTCCAGGTAGCTGGGCACTCATCTCCATAGTTGTCTCTATAGTAAGATTGAGGGAGGCAAGTCTCTTTACTCTTACTAGAAAAAGGGGGTGCAATGGGAATATAACACAGTTGGAATAAGCACACTTTTCTCAGGATGGAAGGAGGCGATCTATGCTTGAGAAAGAAAGCCAGGGGTAGGGCTTTGTAATCTGTATCTTCTCAGTCCCGTGGAAGAGTGGAAGATGTTAGAGTTGAATGTAGGAGCATTGGCGGGGGCGGGGGGGGTCCCTTGGAAAATAGGCCTTAGCTTTCCTACAGAGCCAGGGTTGACAGCTTCATGAAGCGAGTATGAACATTCATTATCTATCCGGGAAATAGGCCCTAGATTATGCATCAGATGTAGTAAAAGATAAAGCAGTTATTTCTGAACCCCTTTTTTACTACTGAACCCCTTTCTGAAATAAGAGAAGACGCCCCTTTGAGCTGTCACTGTCCATTGGTTAATTAACGGTCGGTAACGCAGATGTCTGCATAAAAAGCAGTGATCATTTAATGTTTTACTTTTGGGGTGTTAAGGAGCTCTCTTTGACACTTATGAGTTTTTGGGCAAAAGAGTAAAAGGGGCGAGTGAACCTGCTTTAATGAATCCCGTAAGGACCTGCGTTTCCCAGGAAATTCCTGACATTTTTAGCTCATGAATTTCCGAAAGCCAGCTTGGTTTTCTCCTCCATTCTGGGTCCTTCCAGAAGGGAAGAAGAGTGGGCTAGGGTCCGAATGCTTGACAAGGCCTAGTTCATCTGCAGAGCTGGCCGGCAACCCAGCCTGGACTCAGCCCTGAGGAGGGTGTCCCCCTTCCCCAAATCTCAGAAGGAGGAGGGGGAGGCAGGCAGGCAGACGTCCCAAGAGGGGCTGGTTGCAGGTTTTTTGAGTAAGTGTGGGGTTTCTTTTTGATTGTTCTTTGGGGAGGAAGGGCAGAGCTGATGGGAACAGGCACTGCGGGCACCCCGGCCGTGGTGTGCCTACTGTCCTCTGCTTGGCTCCCCCCACCGGTGAGTGCGCCCGCCCGCCCGACTGTGCGGGGCTGCGGTTGGGGGGAGGGGGGAGCGGGATCATCTGAGGCCAGAGACTGCTGCCGTGTACGCGGGGAGAGGGAGCGAGGGGAGGGAGAGAGGAGGGACAGGCTAGGTGTCTGCTGCTCCGCGCCACTGCTGCTGGCGCCCCGTCTTCATCCCCAGCAGCCCCCCCTGCAGCTAAGGGTTATCACCGCAGCACCTCTCCTCTCCTTTTCCTCGCCCGCATCTGCAGCCAGGGCTCTGCGGTAGGAGACAACCCAGCCGGTGGCGGGTGGGCCCGTCAGGGTTTAGGTCTGGCTGAGGCCCTCATGGGGGGTGGCCGTGACTTGGTGTCCCCTCTCTGCAGCAGGCTGTGCTGCGCTGCGCTGGCTCCTCCCCCCCATCCTCTCTATGGGGTCACTGGAAGCCGAGCTTAGGCCTGCTCCCTGTGCTTAGTATGGAAGCCCCCTTCTCATCCCTAGTCCCCAAACTCCCTAACAGCGACAGCCACAGTGGTGGTGGTGGCAGTGGAGGCAGCGACGCGGCCCGTCCTGCCCCCTCTCCCCCACCCAGCAAGGGTTGTAGGGTGAGGGCCAGTGGGTGGGCGCCGCCTGGTGGTCGGGCGGACGGGGGCTGGCAGCGGGGAGGGGGTGCAGGTCACGTGCCGGCAGGCGGGTGGGCGCGTACAGTAGGGCGCCCTGCTACTGTACTGGGGAGTCAGTGCCCTGTTACCGGGTCTCGTCTGTCTGGTCTCTCCCGCAGATCTCGCGAGAGTGGCTGGCTGGCTGTGGGGGTTGCGGCGGCAGCAGGCGGAGCCGGGGAGGGAAAGCAGCGGCGGCTGAGGCGACTGAGGCGGCGGGCGGAGCGGCAGGCGGCGGCGCGGCAGCGGAGCGCAGCATCATGGCGGACCGAGACAGCGGCAGCGAACAGGGTGGTGCGGCGCTGGGCTCGGGCGGCTCCCTGGGGCACCCAGGCTCGGGCTCAGGCTCCGGCGGGGGCGGTGGTGGCGGCGGGGGCGGCGGCGGCAGTGGCGGCGGAGGAGGCGGCGGGGCCCCGGGGGGGCTGCAGCACGAGACGCAGGAGCTGGCCTCCAAGCGGGTGGACATCCAGAACAAGCGCTTCTACCTGGACGTGAAGCAGAATGCCAAGGGCCGCTTCCTGAAGATCGCAGAGGTGGGCGCGGGCGGCAACAAGAGCCGCCTCACTCTCTCCATGTCAGTGGCTGTGGAGTTCCGCGACTACCTGGGCGACTTCATCGAGCACTACGCGCAACTGGGCCCCAGCCAGCCGCCCGACCTGGCCCAGGCGCAGGACGAGCCGCGCCGGGCACTCAAAAGCGAGTTCCTGGTGCGCGAGAACCGCAAGTACTACATGGATCTCAAGGAGAACCAGCGCGGCCGCTTCCTGCGCATCCGCCAGACGGTCAACCGGGGGCCTGGCCTTGGCTCCACGCAGGGCCAGACCATTGCGCTGCCCGCGCAGGGGCTCATCGAGTTCCGTGACGCTCTGGCCAAGCTCATCGACGACTACGGAGTGGAGGAGGAGCCGGCTGAGCTGCCCGAGGGCACCTCCTTGACTGTGGACAACAAGCGCTTCTTCTTCGATGTGGGCTCCAACAAGTATGGTGTGTTTATGCGAGTGAGTGAGGTGAAGCCCACCTACCGCAACTCCATCACCGTGCCCTACAAGGTGTGGGCCAAGTTCGGACACACCTTCTGCAAGTACTCGGAGGAGATGAAGAAGATTCAAGAGAAGCAGAGGGAGAAGCGGGCTGCCTGTGAGCAGCTCCACCAGCAGCAACAGCAGCAGCAGGAGGAGACCGCCGCTGCCACCCTGTTACTGCAGGGTGAGGAAGAAGGGGAAGAAGATTGATCAAACTGAATGAAAACTCCCCCACACACATGCATACACACATACACACACACACACAGCCACAAACACAGAGAAAATATACTGTAAAGAAAGAGAGAAAATAAAAAGTTTAAAAGTTTAAAAAAAAAAAAAAGATATAACTGTTAACTCCAAGGGAGCACCACCCACAGAACCTCCACCAACTGACAGTTTCTCTTCTTGACTTGCCACCCATCGCTGGATGTTGTCCACTTTATCCACCATATAAAACAGTAAGCAGCTGCTAAAAACAAAAAACAAAAAAATACAAAAAGTAATAACATTATATGAACTGTGTTTCCTACTTGATTAAAAAATATAAAGAACTGAGTGTTTATTTCCCTAATTAACCAAGAACTTTTGTACACGTTTAAGCTATTATTATTAAAAGTGTTTGCAAAATGGTCAAGATTATAATATTGCTGAATTATATAAAAGTCCTTTTCATGTTGAGCTAACATTTGACTTTAGCACAAAAAAGAGATATTTTAGAACACGTAAAATAATATTTTTAGTTTTTCTCATTTTGTTACCAAATTTCAAACCTTACATGGAGGTTATTATAGTATATTTGACACCCTATATACCTGTGATTAGAGATGTGTATATATATGAGGGCTAGGCATGCTGTGTGTCTGAGCTTTGTCTAAATGTTATGCAGAAGTTTTGTAGAGTTAAAGGTACGTAGGTTTAATTCATGCAAGGTAAACAATAAGTGCTCTCTTTTACAATATGCATTGCATCTGGACCTTAAACATAAAAATGGTCAGTGAAACTTCTGTGAACATGAAGAAATTATTAAAAAAGGCATTTAAATGAAATTTGCTAAGTTGTGATTTTTATGGTTGGAACCAAAGTTATTCAAGTAGTAAAAGGAAAAAGAAAGAAAAAGGAAATATCCCATATTTTTCTGCATCTGTTTGCTTTGACTGAGTAGGCGTTTTGTCATTATTGTGTATATGAGATGTACTTGTATCGTTCATAATATATTTTTTTTATTATGTGTAGAAAGATTTTAAAAAACTAACGTGCAGCAATTTCCAGTGAACCTGTACTTGGACATCAGGTAGTGAGTCTTATTTGTGGTCACTAGCACTGTCTCCTAAACTTGTAAGAGGTCTGAAGCTATCCTTTGATTTTTGCCAGTGCTATTAACTATGTAGACCTGTTAAAAAGCAGAGCAACACAATTATAGTTATCCTACTGAGCCATGGATTCTGAGTTTAAAAGTGAAAGCCAAGTTGGTGTATGTAAAGGATTTCCATGTAGCTGTGGTGCTAGTTTTTACTGGCTACATTATATGCTAAATGTATTCATGTTCCCCAAGTGTACAAGCCTTCTATCAAAAGTATGTTCTATAACTCATATATTCGAGGTGTAGGATTTGAAAATGCAAAGCTTAGGAGAGCACTTTATCAAGCTGGTGTCCTCCAAACTGAAATTGTTTGTAACGATAGTCTTTTACAGGTTTTCATTTAAAGATGTTTGTGTGCTTTTAATTGACAACTAACTTCTTGCTGCTGTATAGTAAAATATTAATATATTTTTATCATTAAACTGCTGCATGACTATCATCTTTGAGTGAAGAGAAAATGTTATAAAAAAGATGCCTTAAACAGTACATTTTGGTTTGGAATTCTGTAGAAAGTATTTTGGTAAAAAAAAAAAAAAAAAATCTTGTCTGACAAGAGTTCTGGGGATGGAATTGTTTGTTGGCAAATCCAGCCATATAGATCTAACTGCTGTATGTAGAAGACACCACCTGTAGGAGCGGGAAGGTATCAGTGCTTCTTACATTGTAAAGCATTGGCCTAGGAAGGCAAAACAGTTGTCTTTTTGAAGGGTTGTTTTTTTTTTCTGCTGGTTCTTTGGGTTTTGATTTGATATTTTTAAGCTCCCTGGTTGAGTGTGTTGTCTTTGTTTTTGAGATCTACTGTATGTGTTGAATAACAAGCTATTTTCATTGTACTGTGCATTTTCCCATTAAATTGTTTGCTTTTAATATTCATACAATGTTAAATATGAGGTGACCGTACAGTAGTTAGGAGTTTCTTTACTTACAAAATCACTGGAAATGATTAAATTGCTTTTCCCCGTCCCCTAAGGTGCATTTTTCTTATTTCCATATAGTAAAGTTGAGCTTTTACAGTGCATAATGTGACATTTGGAATGCTTATCAACTGCATGTAAACATTAATGACCTGCACTTTTTTGTCTTAAGGTTTGTTGAGCTGTTTTGTTCACTGTACTTTAACTGTGATATGGAAAAGACTGCATTCTCTGTGCTGTTATTAGGAAAGAGAATTGCTTTGATTTTGTCTCTTGTTTACTATAGCTTCTTTAAAGTTAAGCCTTGTACTACAGGTTGTTGGAGTACTCTTAGATCAGTGTTTCATAGTGGCCAGCAATAAGTAGTGCAAGTCAACAAAAACACAGCAAACTTAGGCAAAGTGTCCTTTCTTTGAGATGCGAGTTCTTTCATGAGGTTTTCTTTAGGGTCAGAGTTACCTAAAGTGAAGCCTTTCTTACCTACAGACTTCAGATTCTGCTTGGAATCCTACCGGATCAAGAAGCACATGTATTGTGCAATTGTCTTTACACTATAACAGTTGAACACAATCTTACTAAGATTTTGAAACCAGTGTCTGATTTATGGTCAGTGGGTTTAAAAAAAAAATCCACACGCAGATCTTTTAAGACTTAAAAAGTGATCATAGAAAAGACTAAGTGTCTGTAAAGATGCTCTTTTTTAAGCATCTCACTTACCTCCCCAAGCACCCTCCCAAACCTTCCCTTCTCCTCTCTCTTGTTCATTCTTTTTCTTCCCGCCCCCCCAAACCTCCCCCAGGTGCTCGGTACTTCACCAAGGTTCTATATTTCAGTGTTTTATGTTGGAGTTTTTCCTTGTTTTTATTTTTACTAGTTGGTAAACCCTTGTTTGTGTTGACAAAAAAGGAAATGGTGTATTTGACCATATGTGTTATTCATAGAAGACAGTATGATCAAATGTGCCAAAAAACAAACAAAACTTAATTCCTGATAAGTATGCCTTATTTTTATTGATCTGCTTTGTCTTACAATTAAGGTCCAAGAGCTTGGTTAAACTGTATTATTTGCCTAAGTATAAAAGAAAACTTGAAATGCATTGCAATATTGATGTTCTTTAAAATGAGAGACACTGTCAAGTAATTTAATCCAGAGATCAGCCACCAGATTTGAAATGCTTGTGTGTGTGTGTGTGTAGTTGGTTTTTTCTTTTAAATCACCAAATCTTTTTTTTTAAGCTACTTTTTATTTGTGCCTCCTATTTATCATGCTGATGTTAGAAGCAGCAGTCATCCAGCCACAGAGGGAGCTAAAGTTAACTAACCAGAACTGTAGAAATCATTATACATGCCTTTGACAACAAAGGAAGTTCATAAGAAAAGCCATGTTGGCTTTTCCTCTAGATATAGATTGGAGGTAGATGAATATTTGCCAAATGGAAATAAAAAGAGACAATGCTAGTCAGGAAAGACAAACTGTTTTCCAGCTTCTCAAAAGCCATGGAGAGTAGAAACCAAAACCAACAGGGAAATAAAAAAACCTTGAAAGTCTCAATTTTTAGTTGTCCTATGCAGGGGTTGAAATTTGACTCAAAGGGGAAAGTATATTAATATGTTTTTTTAGGCCTTCAGTCTAGAGACAGATAACTATTCCAATTGGTTTTTCAGGTAATGGAGAAAGCTGCTAGTAATTTTAACCCTTGCCTAAAGAAGACAAATAATTTCATTTGGGAGCAAATACTTACTGCCTTGAAAAATAGCACTGTAATAGCCTATGATGATTAGTTGTAGAATAACCTTTATCCCTTTCAAACTATGCAAATTATTAAATAATTGTAAATTAGAATTCAGTTAAAGATAGTTGATTATATTGCAATCAGATGGCATTCACAAACTTAACTGGAGCATATACAAATAAAATCTATTAGTCAAAGAGTTTTTTATGCTAACAGAAAAATATAATTTAGCTACCTATTCTAAAAATGGTGAATATTATTAATATTGTATAATAGGACTGAGAAGACTGCCTCCTTTTTTGAAGAGAAAGATTAAGGATTTTTATAATTGTTTTTCATCAAATTTTAATATTTTTGTCAAATTTTTAGGTATTTAATTTGTAAAACAGTTTGCTTTGTACTGGCATACAGAAAATAGGGTATTGATTTTAAACTTTTTGAAGCCAAGTGATCAAGTACATTTGTAATAAAAGTCAATGGATCTATATCAGTTGTACTCACTGTTTTCATTTCTTACTCTTATTAATATAAGGATGCTGTACTTTTTCTTCAGGAAAACAACTAAATTTGGGTGGAAGGGAGGGGAAAAGATAAATCTTATTGATAATAATCTGGGTGGGTATCATGGCCCATGCACTTTATATCAGTTTCAAATCAGTTAAGATTTGGTATATTTAAAAAGATGCTATGTCAACTTTTTCTTCCTATTTTCTTATGGAACTTGATGTTTTGGGGGGATTATGTCATTCGTTTTTTTTGTTCCTGTGCTTTAACATTTTACATTTTGACATTGTTTACACTTTCTAAACTAAGATTTTTTAATGACATTTTGGGTTATCAACCAGTCCTGATAACCCACCATGGGCATGATTACTTTTATCTCCTAAGCATATTTCACCCTCTCTTCCTCAATATTCCCACTCAGTTTTTCATGTTACACACATGTCTGCGCACACACATTTCTAGTTGATTTTAGAATGGCACTTTTTGAAACTTGCTACAGTAGCTTTTGTAGCTCCACAATGCATTTTATTTTACAAATGGGCATACTTCTTTGAGATTTTCTTGCCCATAAAAAGTGAGATATCAGATCTAATGACCTTTTTTCCTTTTCAGAGTCTTTGGAATATCAGATTGAGATCTTGCTTTCAGTGTAAAAGGGTGTTAAAAAGGGGGCATCTTTAGCATCTTAGGTTTGGAACAGTTCTTGATAACACTGAGTATAACAGAGTTGTTATCCCAAAATTTTAGTATCTTAATAATTTGGAGTTACACACAGACATACACATTCCATGAAAGTGGATTAAATAGGACAGCGAATTTTTCGGAATTGCTTAAGCAAATCACATTCACCAAAGTTATTTGTGCAAAATTGTCCATTAAAGTGTGTTAATTTTTAAATCACACATTATATAATGTTTTTGTTTTCTTCACTGCATATTAACCAAATTTAGGTCATTCATAATTGAAGCATGCTATAAAACTAAGATGATCGCTGCTATTAAAATTACTGTTTTTACCCAGAAGCATTACCATTGAGTTATCTTTGTAGAATTTGCAGTATTTTTAAGAAAAGCTGATTTTAATATTTTGAAAGTTATTTGAATCTAAGATCTAAATTTAAGGCATAGAGCATTTGACAGGCTCTTTTTGGACAAAAATTTCATTATAATGGGTTAGGTGAAGATAATCTATATTAGCATTAGCATAAATCAGATAGAATTTCATGATGTAAGAACCACCAGATGAAAGAAGAAAAATATTGGTTCCAAGCCAACAGTTCATCATCTTTCATCTACTAAAACAACTACCAAGTTTCGATGTTGAATGATCCAAGTAATTTATGTCTGTAGGAAAGCTGAGTATGGCGAAGGTCACTCATCAGTAACATTTGTCAAGAATTTCATAGCATTCATTCATTTTTATTTTATCCCCATATTATGTTTGGTACTTGTTTTTTCTTTATTTTCCTAATGTCCTTTGCTTTTGTGGAAAATTGTCTTGTTGATAGGTAGAAATATGGTGGTGATCCTCTATGTAAAATAAAGTTGGTTCTTAACAGATCAGGAATATCAGGAATATTTTACTCATTTTGGAATTACAAGATTTTTACATTTTAATGAATACATACTTTATTTTGATGATTATTAGTAATTTGCTTAAATTTTTGTGGCATTTCATGGGAAAAAATTTAAGCTAAAGAGTTTCATTTAGAGTCCTTTTTAATAATTCAAGAGGCTTCCAAGTTCAAGGACTAAGTTCTTGTATCCTAGAATTGTGAAAAAATTGGAAATACTTTTGTTAGTATGTTTTGGTTGAAGATGGATTAACACAAAAGGATCCTAGGAGGGGTTAAGAAAAGATACTCTTATTGTGAAGTGGCTATTGAAGTTAGGGGACAGATAATTTACCTATTCACCTTGACTAGCTCAAACCCGTAATGGCCATCAGCTAAGGACTTATCAGACTCATGCTAAGATTGGGTCAAACTCTTATTTGGCTGAAGTGGATTGGCATTTTCTAGTACAGGTAGCTGTTGGTGGTACATGACCTATCACCTTAACTAATATTTCTGGCATCTTCTTTGTCCTACCCTCCTTTTTCTTGTTTTTTCCTTGTTTTTTTCCTTTTTTGATTCTTATTGTGACAGGCCTGCCAGTAGCCCGCAGGCTTACCCCCTTTGAGAAAAGTAAAGAAATTGCTGACTCCTATCTTAGAACGTAGCTAACTGATGATCCAGAAAGATTTCTGTATTATTAAGTAATTAGACAATTTTTTCTGACTGCTGTTTTCCCCATTGTTGGCAGTTTCAAAGGCATCAAATTAACGTTTGTTAAGAGATTTGTGAATTGAAGAGAGTACAAAGTATGTGTATTTAGGTTAGTTACTGGGAATGGAGACTTACTGGTTTGGAAATTTGAGGGCATAAAGGGGAGAGCTTGTTTATTGTGTTTGTGAATGGGGTTGTGAGAGGTATATAAACAAGAAAATGGTTTGAAGGCAAAGTGGAAAGAATTTTTATTTAAGGCAGGAAAAGGTATAAGATGGCCTCTGAATGAGAATTGTTTGTTAAAGACAATGAAGTTGATCGTGACTAAAGAAGTTTCAATATAGCGAGAGAAAATGAGTTCCCCATTTGTTATGTAAAAACTATTAATCTAAAGCTAGAGTTTTGGTGATGATGCATTATACAGCTCTATTTTCATTTGTAGGATGTTTGCTTTTCTAGGACAAATTAAGTAGCACAATTGTGGAATGGTGGCTTTTTCTAGTCAAAGCAAGTTGGTGCTGGAGACTTATTTTGAGAAAAAAGATAAAATTTCAAACTTTTTCAGTTACCTTTTTTAAACTATCAAAAATATTCATCATACGGACTATTTTCTTGACCCTTGTTACAGTGTAGTTTACCTTTTACTTTTCAAAAATGGTCCTTAGATCAAAGTATTGATTTGCTGTCCACAAAGACTCAAATTAGTCCTTGCTTTTATAGAACTTTTGAGACTTTGGCTCAAAATTTCTTAGAAAAAGACAAGCCATGTAAAAACACTAAATTGCAATTTTAAGTATATTTTCTATTTATTTTATTAACACATCTGCAATCCTAGTAACCATTTAATCTTGTGAACCTTATAAAGCCCTCCATAATACTATATTTCTAAAATTAGAATACATTCCCCCCAATTTAAGTTTCTTTTTTCTCACTTTTTTACTTTAAAACTGTAGTATTCCCAAGAGTTGCATGGTAGAAGAATTAATATAACTTAGTACATCTTAGAGGTTCTTAATGTCATTTATAGGGTGAGCTGATAGTGTTTAGATTTCTGTTCCCATTATCCTGGTAGTGTTTTAAATTACTTATAATAAATAATTAGTATAATATTTGTTTTTGAAGTTACAAAATTTCAGTCAATTTGGATTAACTCTTTGTTGTCAAATTTAGTATGGATTTATTCCCAGTGATTTTGACAGATTACTTTCAGGTTTCCTTTTACTCATATCTGTATAAATTAGTGATAAAAATCTCTTTTAAAATAGCCCCCCCAAAAGGGCTGCAGATTTTGTACTTGGAAGGTAATTTTCCTTTTTTATAAATATCAAGTTTATTAATAATAGCAGGATTATTTTTATTATAGCTTATTTTGTAGAGTTGGCACCTAGTATAATTTCCATACTTTATTGTGTGTCAGATTTTAAATTATAATACAGTTACATACTATAACTTGTTTAAGTCAGTGAAGAGTCTTCTTAAATAGCCCCTCCCTTACAAATCACTTATAAAGAAGTGAATTTGTAAACCTTCATCAAGAACCAGTTATTTAAATGACTAAGACAAGTTTTTGAAAGACTTATTTAAGTCTAGTCAGTGGAGATAAATGTTAGCCCATTTCCATGCTGCATATAGTTGTTAGGGTTTATAAAGTTGTCAATATGTACAAGTGCAAAAGCAGGAAAGACAATATAAAGTTGCCTGTGAAATTTCTAGTTTTCATTGTTTGCACTACTTATCTTTGCACTTGATTTTTTGAAAGTTAAGACTAGTCACTTTCACTTTTGTTTCTAGTCTTTTCTGATTTCTTACAGAATTATGTTTTCAATATCCCACCCAAAGCAAAACTTATATGCAACTAAATGTGCTTTATAAGGCCAAGAAAATATTTTTAGTGTTAGCTATGTAAAAGAAAAATTTGTTTTGATAAACTTTTTAATATAGGCATTTGTTTGCCAATAAAATCCTTTGTAAATGTAAGTTTTATTAACTATTTAAATAGATTTAAAGTTTAGGAAATATATGTGTGTGTGTATATGTGAAATGATGTCTTTAGATCCACCTTCTGGCTTGAGATGGCCTGGTTTTGGATTGTTGGTCTGTTTTCACAGAAGTCAATGATATCTGAATCTAGATGGCTACTTACTTAAACAGCTGGAAGTGAAGTGGGTAGCAAATGGCAGCTCCCTCTTTCATGTAGTTTTCCTTAATGTTCATATAGTTCCCTTATGGTCTATGTGATACAACTGATATTGACATAATTACATTAAATGAATATTACATTTTGGAATTCACTTTTGAATCACTTTTTGAGGAGGAAGAGCATCAGTGGGTAAGAGACTTTATTTTAACCAGATGCAGTCTTACGACCTCAAAGATGTACTCTAGCAAGAAAAGAAGAAAAAGTGTATGTGTGAACGTATTTTTTGTCTTAGATTATGCAACATAGTATTCAGAATTGCAAAAAAAAATTAACAGTTTAACCAATGGAACAGAGGTGTTTTGGGCTAAAATTAATTTTTTGTAAATTATTTATTTTATATTCCCTTTCTCATAGATTTTTATGCACTATATACTTAAAACCAAGTGAGAGGCCTGTTTTCAGATCTGGTTTATTTTTGGAATGCCTGAGTGTGTTTCTGGATAGGAAGGTGGTGTTTTAATTCTTGACATGCTCTTCTCAGCATGTTTTGCTAGTCATTCTGGATCTTCTGTTTGCAAATTCTGTTGAAAAGTCAGTGATGTAATGAGAAAGTCGTCTATGACATAGTATGAATGTTTGTGACCGAATTTATTGTGGAACCTTACGGCTTTGTTTTTACTTTGGGTAGAAAATTTAATTCCATTGTCCTCTGATTTTAGGTTTATCTAGTGGAATTATGCTAGATAGTTGTCTAAATATGTGCTAATTTTGGGAAACAAAAGTTCATAAATGTGTATTTGACTCCAGATAATCCTTTCAAAATCACAAGTTAAAGGCTCACATCATTAAGTGTTACCTAAGCTTTATGTTGTCAAATCTTTAAATGTGGATGTTGTTCAGCATTGTATCTATGAATTTCCTTTAGGAAAAGAGAAAAATTTAGTCTTCAAACCTTTTCTTGGAGATTAAATTTACCATATATGGAAAATGAAAAATTTTAGAAAGTGGCTTTATTTTTTAATGGAGTTTAACCAGCTTAATTATTTTTTCTAGTTTGAAGCATTTATTTCCCAATGTGAATAAAGGGAAAAGATCAGCAATTTGCCCCTCTCCTTTTAAGGCCATTTTTAGTTTTCTGCCCCCATTTCCCAGTCCTGGTGTAAAATGAATTACGGGTATCCCTCTTAAGTCCCTATAACCCTTTTTTGGACCACAGATTCATTTATCTTTGATAATCAGATGAGAGTGATGGACCCTCTCCCAGAAAAAAAAAATGCACACATAATTTTGCATACAACCTCAGGGGCATCACACATGTTCTGAAACCCAAGTTAAGGATCTCTGCTCTAAGAGAACTCTGTACAGAAAATTTCAGTGAAAATTATTGATAAAATTAAGAACTATTGGCTTCACATATTTCAGATTGGAATTATTGTTAGATGGCGGCCCCTACTAACAAAATGTAACATTGCAACCAGTTCTGTTAGACATAATAACATCCAGACAGAAGGAAGAAAAAGCAAAGTTCTGAGAGCTGTTTTTATGGAGTCAGGGCATCTCTATATGTGGGAGCCATTACTGGTTCAAGGCAGGGCTCAGGGTGCCTGACAAATTCTAGCAGGGTAGAGTTTGATAAATCACATTGCTCAGGATGCCAAGGGGTTAACCATTATCTTAACCCCTTCCTCACCAAAAGATTTTAGTTTTGTCTATTGGGAACAAGATGTCACTAGGGAAAAAGAGATTTGCCTTACAACTTTGCTGGAACACATCAGTTTGGTGACGGATGGGACACTAGTGTTATTTTTAAGAAGGTGCATAAAACCAAAGTAAATTATTCTCTATGTAGAACTTTATTTACTAGTAATATTTGTTTGGGTATATTAGCTTTGACAATTTTTACCAGTAAATATTAGTTTTATTTAAAACTGGGAATTCAGTTTATAAATAGGATAGTTGATATATCTGTTCTTTCCCTTGTGTAAAGAATAGTTTAAAGATTTATGCACACTTTTTACTTTTCTCTCTTAATGCCATGGGGTGGGGGTGGGTGAGTCGGGGAAGATCATTGAGTCAATAACTGACAAAATGTCTTCTTTAAATTTAAAAATTGAAAAGCAGCACTTTAAATCTAACTCTACACCATTTTATTGCATGTATTAGTTTTAATAATTTTTGGTGCATGCCTTTGGGCTTATTCAAAAGTGTACAATAGGAAAGTATATTTCCTTTCTTAGAAAGGAGATGTTTTTCTACTTTGCAACATGTGATTACAAAAATCTTCCTCTGTGGGAAGATTAACCATGTATTGAACTACTGAAAAGTATATATTTTTAGATATACAGAAGGAATCTACATGGAGCAGCATTCAGACCTATATAGAAGTCATAGCATTCTGTATAGGACCAAAAAGGAAGTTACCTTAAACACTTAAACAGACTTTGTTGGGTAGAAATACCTTTAGATCTTGCATTGACTTCCAAAAAGAAAATGCCACAGAAGTTTGCTGAAAACTTTTGTTGCTTGAATTTTCTCTGTCAGTGTATTTAGCCCAGTTGTAACAGCTTTGGGTTAGCACACATGTAAGAATCAAAAACACCAAGCTAACTAAATAGTTCAGTCTTGTTTGCCAATCCAGCTTGACTGAAATAAGCAAACTAATCACATACAACATGAAAAACTGTCCAACTCCTCAAAGGTTTTGACAAAATAACCTTGGCTGATGTGGGAAGACTCCCACTTCAATTTTTGACCTGACAGTGAAGATTCATGCTTGACATGATTTCAAACCTGACAGTGTCTGTTTAAGGAGCTATGGTACAGTTTGCTAATTCAATCCCAGATACCTGTTGATCACTTGTGAGATCTAGAGTCCAAAGTAGCCAGCAGCCGTATCCCTGAGTGCTCTGTGCCCATCAGATATCTTAAAGTAAGCAGGATTGGGACAGGTCACAGCTTGGATGATTGACTTCAGATGCTATAGACAGCCCCAGATTCAAGAATTGTGTCTGCTTTCTTGAGAGTCATCACTGAACTAGTGTCCCACACTGTGTTACTTACTGTAGATGCTCTTAGAGGAGGCCCGGAGCACACATCCTAATCCCTTGTGGTACTCAGAGAGGGGGTGCTAACTCTGATGCCCTGGCCAAATTCCAGTTTAGGGATGTTGGTCTTCTCATTCTAATTGGAAATGTGCATCACTTCCCATTTTTCCTGTTGATCTCAGTGCAAACTACACTGGTCTGTTTCTTTGCCTTGGTCCCAAGTCTCTAAGATGCTGGTGTGTATTATATGGGCCAAGTCATTGCCTTATCCTAATGCACACGAATTGAGGAATGGGTGAACTTGGTGACAGAGTGACCTGTGGTTAGATGATGGACTCTTGTGATGCAGTGGGGATGAAATTGACCCTCTTTTAGCATAAGTTGGGGAATGTGCACTGGCCAGAGGCTTCTAGCCATGAGATGTAAGCTGAAACCAATTTTCCTTCTTTTCTTATAGCATGTTGAGAAAATCTGTTGGGTTTTCAGCAGTCAGGGAAGGCCGGAGTTCTGCTTTAATCTGGGTAACTGAGGCTGGTTTGAGCAAGACTTTGGTTAATTAACTGGGTTCTCAGATGCCACAGACTCCGTGAGAAGTCACCATTATTTTCAATGGTTGTGATAGAATTTCCCCCTAGTAGCCATTATTTTAAGATTATATTGCAGAGTTGCTTTATTTTGAGCTTTCGTGTATACACAATCCCAAACTGGAAGAAATTTAAAAAAAAATGGAATCCTGCTGTGAAAGGTATATATTACTCTAGATTTTTCTTACTGTAAATATTGTAAGATTGTAATACTGTCGATATTTTATTAACCAACAAATGTTAATCTATGTGAATTCAAACTTATTTTAAATGTGCTTCTTATTTACTGTGTGTGGTCCCTGTTGCTGACAGTATTAAGTTATATTCTGATGTAAGATTAACTTTATTAAAGAATGTAAACATTAATGTTTCCTTATGGGAAAACAAATAAAGTATAAAGAAGACAATTCTTTTCATTGAAATATACTGTGTATTTACACTTGCTAGACCCAGCACCACTTACAAATTTAGTACACTGTTCAGAATTTTAGTTAACACAGCTGACATGGTTGTGCTCTCTTTGAAAGTCTAAGAGAAGGTATTGTTGGAATATAAACAGTTTGTATTTGTCTGCTGTGAATCATGATCTTGAAATTTCTAATCAAGTTTGTAAAAATTTTATAGTAAAACATTTTAATGACAATTTAAAAATTTATCTTCTCTAAAAAATGGTCAAAACTATATCATTTCAGAAATAGAATTGTTCTTTAATATCTTTTCAAAATGACTTTGGTTAAATGGACCAGATGTATATTAGTTAAAATTTAGGACTAAGTTGTTGGTATTTTTTGAGTTTACAAGTTAATCCTTATTGGAAATGTGCCAATATACAGTAGAATATCATTAATTTGCACTGTTTGGGGACCCCATTTAAGAATGCTGAATTTTGCCAACTAAGAAGCAAATGCAATTTAAAAAGTAAATTTGAGCATTCTGTATTAAATATGTGCAGTTATTATCACATGAAGAAGCGCAGTGTTGTCGGGCTGTAATATAACCATATTTGCTGTCATGTTCTCCCATCTCAGTGCTGGGAACTCACCATGTGGAAACCAAGCAAATGTGTTGTGCATCAGCTGGCTTGAGTTTGTTCAATATCAAAGCTGAAACTAGCGAGGTCTGCTGTACTGCTTATTGAAGTATTGTGATTCTTTTAGGCATTGATTCTTACAAAATATATACTGTAACAGTATACTTTGTACAGATTTAAATTTTATTTGAAAAAATGAAATAAAGTAGGCAAAAAAATAAAGATGTTTATTTTTCATGTGACTATATAAACAGATCAGTCTTTTGTTTCAGTGCTTTTGGGGGGGGTGGTCTGGTTGCTCTTGGATTTATTTATTTATATTTTGGACAGATGGAAATCATTTTCAGGATTCTCAACAGGTATACCTGCCTATTAGGATCACTAATTGGGCTGCAAACATTACTCTTATTCTATTTTATTTTAAAACAGTTTTATTTTGGTAGGTTTTTAAATTTTTTTTTTTGGAGACAGAGTCTCCCTTTGTTGCCCTTGGTAGAGTGCCATGGCATTATAGTTCACAGCTACCTCTTAACTCTTGGGCTCAAGTGATTCTCTTGCCTAAGCCTTCCAAGTAGCTGGGACTGTAAGTACCTGAGAGATGGGGGTCTTGCTCTGGCCCAGTCTGGTCTCGAACCTGTGAGCTAAGGCATTCCACCCACCTCAGCCTCCCAGAGTACTGGGATTACAGGCATAAGCCACTGTGCCCAGCCCAAAATTTTCTAATAGTGTGATGGTTAACCTATTCATCATTTTGAAGAAAAGGAAAAACTTTCCCTATAGATCATGTTCCTTTCTCATGGAAGGATTTTTTTCGGTCATTTTAAATTTGAAGTTGGTTTGGGGTAGTGGAAGGGTTACAAAAGATCACATAACAAAAGATGAAGAGAGTCTTCTGCAGAAAATAGAGGTGGTGCTTTAAAATAAGATCCCTTTCAAAACTGCTTTTCTAGTGAGTGAAATGGCAGACAATGAATGAAGTTGCCAATAAAAACATGGCAAAGGAGCAATCCTTCAGGATAGTTTCAATAGGGCCAGCTCCTAGAAGAGTAGATTATCTGACCAAGGAGAACTACCCCAGTTTTGATCTCTAACTCAAAAACCAGCAGAGCCTCAGGTATATATTTTCCTCATCTTTTGGAAGTGGAGTTTGAGGTTTTATTTGTGGTTTCCTCCTTTTACTTTTTTTGCTGTTTCCATTTACCTTCAGAATGGATATGAAGAATGCTTGAAAAAAGTACTTCTCCAAGTTTACTGACAAAAATTACACTATGGAAAACATATGACAGTTATTTAAATATATGTGATAATGGTTATATTCTAAAACTGGATGGCATAGAATATCTCCAGTTCATGGTATTACAGTTCCCAGAGTAAATCTCAAGAGTTTATTTTGATTATTGTTTTTGCTGTTCTTTTGCTAAAATGGTCCTCCTTTATAGAAGACAACAGCATTGGACAAGCTTCCACATCTGACAACCACCAACTCCAATATAAATAATGGAGAGATTTGCTTTATGAAAACGTAAAGCTAAGGGTGTCACTGTTTTAGAAAGGTTGGTGAGGTGCTTATGAAACTCCAGTTTTCCTTAAGTTCTGCAGTACCTCTGAATTTGTGGGGATATGGGGAGCCATACAGAAGACAGGTGGGTACTTCAAATAGAAGAGACTAGATACTCTTGTCTCCTCAGTGTGGGATCAGGTAATTCATGGGTCCCTATCTGAAAGGACTCTCAAAAACAGGACTTGAAACTCCAGCAATGATTTGCTCCTAGCAAGTACAAGGGAATGAAACAGCCAACATCCAGGCCCCTTCTTAATTGTCCCATGGCCTTCATCTTTTAAAGGGTCCAAATGGGACCATGATTAAGTATGCTCAGTGGTCAGTTTGGAGAGCAAGACACCCTAAGGTGAGATCCTACTGCAGGGCTACAGGAGGAATCTTCTAGACTTGCAATAGGTCTGAACTATAATTCAAAGTTATACAGGGAGCCACTTAAAGAAAGGGGCCGAAGATTCTCAAGCAGAACTATTTATCATTTTACTTTAGTGCTTTTTTCTAAGGTAATGTAATTGGCAGTCTCTTTTACCTCCATCTCTCCAATGGATGTGAACTTAATTTATTTAACCATGTTGTGTGTGCTTTGTTTTGGTTCTTCTCTTTCTTTTTCTTTTTTTTTTTGAGACACAGCCTCAAGCTGTCACCCTGGATAGAGTGATGTGGCATCGCAGCTCACAGCAACCTCCAATTCCTGGGCTCAGCAAGGCTCTTCCCTCCACCTCCCAAGTAGCTGAGACTACCTGCCACAATGGCCAGCCATTTTTTGGTTGCAGCCATCATTGTTGTTTGGCAGGCCCGGGCTGGATTCGAACCTGCCAGCTCAGGTGTACGT